>CM021103.1:41388654-41573711 GCA_007115665.2 Sequoiadendron giganteum | reverse complement strand
GTTCTTCATTTGGATAGAGCAGCTCCAAACTCGATCATAGTGTCATACCTCTTGCTTGCTTCGATTTTAAAGGAGTCAAGGTAGACTTGCAATATTTTGAGTTTTGAAAAAGACTCTTTGGTCAACATGGCAGGATCTGCTATCTCCTTGTTGAATACCTCTTTGAATTTTAGACAAATTTCCTTTGAATCCAAAAGGTTCTCATCAAATTCATCAATGATATCTACCTTTAGGTCATGACAATTACCTTTAATCTCCACTAGCATATCCAAATACCTTTCAAGTGTTTCAAAAATCTCCTTAACCAAGTTGTCATAAATGCCTAATTTTCACTTCAATGAATCAGACCAAGAAGGATATAGATCCTTCAAATCATTCATAACTTTCTCATTAACCAACTTCATTTGGTCCATGGAAATCAGTTCTTTCATTTCTTGTGAGAGCATGTAGAGGCTAGTCTGATCTTTCCTGATCTATCATAACTTTTTTATCAATTATTTCCTCTTATCAATAACCTGAGTGTAGAAAAGCACAAATTTACTAATAAAGAGGATGATTTCTTGGGACATTTCATCTATCCATTCACTGATAGCTTTGGAATAGCCCAGATTCTTTTTGATTAATTGCATTGTAGATCCATCAATGTCTACCTTCTGAGAACTTGAGGTTTGATTGGATATAGAAGAGGAAGAAATAAAATTCTTTAAGTCAAGGCTGAGATTGCAAATTCACCTTTTCCTTTATTTCTTACTTTACCCGCTTAATCAAGGCATTAACTAAATAATTTGCATGATACACATCACCCTCCAATGGTGGGGGTCCCATATCAACATGTGTGATCTTGTAATCAGCCTTTGTTATCTCATCATCATTCAAATCCTTTATGGGGTCTACAATTTCCAATATTTGATTACCAAAAGTAGGATCAGTTAGCATTCTTGAAATTTTTTGAGCTTTCTTTGGCCTCGAGGAAGACTAGAGTAACTTTGCAATTGTATCTACTCCAATTCTTGTTGTAGGAGTATATTTCCTCTTTTTCTCCACTACCTTTTTCATCCATACTAGGGAAGCTTCTACCAAAATAGAATCCTTATTTCCTTGAATAATTTCTTTAGATTCACTAGGAAGGGTGGGTGTATTCTCTCCCAGGGAAGAAGGTACTTCATTCAAAGGAGGAAAAGAATTGTCTTCAACAATTTGCTTTAAAATGGCATTTGAATCCTCAAACACAGGTTTTGCTTGATTGATCTTTTTTTAAGGAACTAGGGTAGATATGTTATCCTGTTTGTATACTGACTTCAATTTAGCTATCTCCTCAAACTTCTCACCATCACCCCCAAACTATGAATCTGTGCTTGAAGACCTAGTAGCCAATTCTCTGATGATGTACTCACTACAATAGCTTCAGTGGACCTCTATTCATTCTTCTGAGATGATTTTGGTTCTTGAGTAGAACCTGCAACTTGTCGCCATTTCCCCTCTAACCAGTCCTGAGCTCTTTTTAGCACCAGGGCAGCTCGTATATTCATGTTAAAAGCTTCATTTCTACTGCAGTTGACTTTGGGATGAGATTTATCGAACAGTTTTTCATATTTTGGATCAATTACCATTGAATCTTCAGTCGCATTCTCAAGAATTTGGATTGAAATACCAAAAACTTGTATTTGCCTAAGGGATAACCTCATATAATCCATTTCAAAACCTCATTTTCATCAACGCAATCTTCCCAAAAATCTTCAATAGAATACTGATGTTGGTATGAACATGCTCCATACAAATTTTTCCTCACGAAACCCTTGCTATCAAAATTAGCCCTCATGAATAAATGTTGGAGATTATATTCTTTCATAATTCTTTCAACACCTTTAGCCATATGATTATTTTTGCATGTGAAATAAGGAGTTACCAATGGGAAAGGATAAACCCATTTCCCCATATTCATGTACTTTACATTCACCAAGGTCATTTGTCTACAAACCTCTAGGAACACCAGCAAATCTTTTGGATATCAAGGCAATTTTAATGGGGCTTTCTCATAACCTCCTATCCTCAAGTATGAAAACCTCTCAAATTGAATATAGAAACTCCCAAACTTTGATGCCAAAGACATTGACTCAAGGGAAAGATGCACTTCATGTTTTCCATCTAACTTCCTTATGACCTCCATCAAGAATGCATCATTAACAAGGAAAACTTCTCCCATTCCAACCTAATTGGTGAACTACAGATAGCATTTATATACAGGCATGCCAAAATTTGGAGGTACCTGCGGTTTTAATCTTTGGCAGAAGGGTCTTTGACTGGCTATAATGTATATTAAGCAAGAGCATAGATGAAAGGTGGCAATTTCTTGGAAATTAACTAATTGCTCATTCAAATGAAAGTAAATTACCTTAGCCTAGTCTATAAACACATTTTCATTACAGATAACCAAAATAAACTGACACATCCAATCCTTAAAAGATTTAATTTGTGCATTCCCAACAATGCGATGCAACAAAGAAATGGCATCTGCAATTTCTCCTTTGAAATGTATTCTTTTAAGTTTAGTAGGTAATTGTGACTTACCTCTCTTCTCTAACTTCAACCACCCTTTGGCCATAGAATTTTTGTACCAATCCTCGTTAGCTTTGAAAACTCATTAGCTACAACAACTGACATCTCTTTTATAGGTGCTCTCTCAGGAATATTTAGCATGTGGGAAATAGCTTTAGGAGAAATTTTGGCAACAATAATCTCGTTTATAGCTTTATCTCCCTCGTTCTTAGAATATATCTTCTTGTGCATGCGCCAACCAAGTCCACACTCATCACGGCTTTTGGGAAACCTTTGGCGTGAACTAATCCGCTTTCTAATATTTTTGCATCAACAACATATTTTTTGTTACTTTCCAAACACGCCCAGAATTCTTCCAGCTTAAAGGATCCCAACTCAATGTCCAACATGTTGAGCCAACGATTTCCAATTTCAGACTACATGAGCTCGCAGTGAAAAAAGGAACACTCATTTTCTTGAAGGGCTAATTGCAGAAGACAGAGGTAAAATTGAGAACTCAAATGAATAAATCTCCACCACTCTTAATTATATGAGGATGATAAGACATGTTCTTGGTGTTGAATTAATGTGACACCTTGTTTAAATCCTCGATAAAGAAAACCTCAAGATTGGTGCACTTTACAAAAATCCTTGATAAGACATCTCTAGGTTGTATTGTACACCTCATTAAATGCATAGGTGGTGCCTCGAAACACATGGAATGAACAACACATCGGCTTGTCGTGAAAGACTGAAACTTTATAACTCAAAGTCGAGAGTTACAAAGTTGTGAAAATATTTGACTCACCGACTACACAATAAACCGAGACATCGGACGCCATAAAGAAGGAACAAGTCGGACCATCAGGAGGTTAGGAAATACACAAACCCGACGACAAGGTTTAAAAGCATCGGGTGCCAATGACCTAAGTTTCAAAACTTAAAGAATGTGCGATGAGAGGTTAAAAATTGCAAGGACCCCACAACAATGGCAAAAGAAAAACAAATGGCAAAGATTTAGACTCGAGCAAAAAATGAGAAAACAAAGACCAAGGAAGATAATATTTTACTATTACATGACAAATATAATACCCATAGGTAACATTGGCTCTGAATGGGGACTAGAATTGACAGGACGCAGAGAAATTAGAAACATGAAATAAAGCCTTGTTCATTGGGCATGGAGTCAAAAACTAGACAAGCCAAAAATTGAACAAATGAACAAGAAACTATGTACAAGGACAAACCCAAAAAAATGGTCATTCAAGAAGTTTTAAATCTTACCCATTTTAGGCAAGAGGTAGAGCAGTACCATCAGGATAAGCCAATCAAAAATCATGATCACCAACAAGCTTCTTGATTAGGAAGGGCCCTCTCTAGAGAGAATCAAACTTCTTATGTGCTCCTTTCGCCTCTCTCCTCCTATCCCAGATAAGAACTGAATCACCTATTGCAAAGTTCCTTTGTCTAGCCCTTTTATCAAAAACCTTCTTCACCATCTATTGATGTTTGGTAATTTTATCCACTACAACCTCCCTTTCTTCCTCCAGTTTGTTTAGATACATAATCCATTTTTCTAAAGCAGTCTAGAATTGCCCATCTTCTATAGCCTTTTGTGAATTGAGCGTTGAAATCTCCAATGGTGTAGGCAAGGTGCTATCAATACCATATAATAATTGGAAAGGGGACATTCCAATAGCTCTTTTGCAAGTAACCCTATCAGCCCATAGAGCGTCATATAGCTTTTTATGCCATCCCCTTTGATTTTCATCGACCAACTTCTTGATAATGGAGATTAAATTCTCATTACTTCACTCGGCATGTCCATTGCCTTAAGGAAAATAATTAGATGAATGAGAAATACTAATAACATAGTCATAATAGAAAAGGGTAATCTCAACAGAGGAAAAAGAGCTAGCATTATTAGCAAAAAAATTCTTGGGCACTCCAAATCTTACCAAGATGTTCTCCTTCAGGAAATTACAGATGGCCTCAGTGGTGGTGTGCTTCATAGGAATAGCTTCTACCCATTTGGTGAAGTAGTATGTAGCAGTCAATACGTGTGTATGCCCCACAATATAATTTGGGTTGATTGGCCCAATAAAATTCAGACCGCACTGCTAAAAGGGCTCATCAATTGCCACATATTTCAAAGGCAAGGCAACAAGTTGCACTCTACCAGTGAATTTTAAACACTTTTCACATTTTGATACCCACTCATATGCATATTTAAACATGGTTGGCCAATAGAATCTATGATGTAGGATTTTGAAAGCTGTCACAAAAGTTGAAAAATGTCCCCCACATGCCTCTTTGTGAAAATCTTCTAATAGCTTCTTTTGTTGTTCTTTGTCAGTGCACCTTAAGAAGGTTCCATCCACACCTTTTTTATACAAATTCACTTCCCAGAGAACATAATTATTTTCTTTAAGCTTTAATTTCCTCTTTTCTCTAGATGACAAATGTGATGGGAAATCACCATAGGTTAGGAAATAAGAAACATCAAAAAACCAATCATCAGTTGAACTTGTGAATAGTACTAATGGTAACTCTTCTTCCTCAATAGGTTTACTTTCAACAATAATTTTGGCTAGACCCTTTCCTCTAACTAGATTAGTGGGCTTAATATCTAGATCATACTCTTGAATTTGGGCTATCCAAGATCCTCTCTTATTGCATCCAATATCTTGTTGAGTAAGAATACTTTTCACAGTAGTTTCAGGAATAAAAAAAGTAGTATGAGAATGGAGAATGTAGAACCTAAAAATTCTGAGGGCCTTTACAACAACATATGCATTTTTTTCAAGTGGCAAGTTTTGAGTTCATGTTTCTTTAGAGGAGTGCTCATAAAAGAGATAGGCACTTCAAAACCCTACTCATTATTTTGTAGTAGTATGGCTGACAAGGTATGCTCAAAGGCATAACTATATATGATGAAATCTTTATTAAACTCAGGATGAACCAAAGTGGGGTATTAGCAATTTCAGTTTTGATATCTACAAAATCTTGTTTTCCCTCGTTACTCCATTTAAACACTAGGTAATCCTTCATCATATCAGAAATGCGCTCCGTTAGCTCAACAAAATTAGGAACCAACCTCCTTAGAAATTTTACCTAACCGAAGAAAGACTTGGTACCATCTTTGTTGGAAGGTAATCCCAGCTGCATGATTTCTTTCACTCTCTCTGGATCTATATTGATTCCATCTTTTGAAATAATGTGACCTAAAATCTTTCCCTCAATTACAAAAAAGATATATTTCTTAGGGTTTAAAGAGATACCCTCTTCTTTGCAACGTTGCAATACTATTTCCAAATCATGAAAATGATTGGCCCTCTTTTTAGAAAAAATATTTAGATCATCCAAATAAATTACTATAATCTTATTGTTGAGATCACCAAAAGATAGGTCCATAGCCCTTTGAAAAGTAGCTCCTGTATTAATAAGGCCGAATGGCATTCTATTGTAGGCAAAAACACCAATGGGTGTGGTGAATACCATCTTATGCTGATCTTCTCCAACTACTTCAACTTGATTATAACCTAAGAAACCATCAAGCATGACATCATTTCAGAGCCAACAACCGTTTGCAAAATATGATCCATCACAGGTAGCGGGTAATTGTCTTTCAGAGATGCCTAGTTTAAATTCCTAAAATCAACACATATCTTATTTCCCCATTTTTATTTCTCACAAGAACTATATTGGCTACCCATGTGGAATGATGGATGGTATAAATATCTTTTATTTTATTATCTTATCAATCTCATTAAAAATAGCTTTTGTAACCTTAGGATTATAATTTTGTTGTATATGTATGAAACGTGTGGCACCAAGCTTTAGTGGAATCTTATGTTGGAATTCTCCATTTCTAAACTTTTTCAAATCTACATAGCACCATGAAAAAATATCCTTGTAACATGTCAATAGAGAGATCAGTCTCTTTATCTTCCTTGTAACAACACTTTCCAATACAAACAATCTTAAGGTCTTCTTTTATACCGATATTCACTTTATCATACTCAACAGATTCTTCAACAAAGACTTTACCCTTCTGCTTCAAATATTGATCATACCTATTGAATAAATGCTCAAGAGAAACTAAGCCTTTTGGAATTTTTTTACCTTTCAACTTATTAACCTTCATCTCTTTTCTATCAGGGCCCAAAATATCACCTTCTGAAGCATCGTTATTTGTATCATCACTGCCTTTGAAATAAATGTGAGCAAAGGCCTCAGCTTTCTCCAAAAAATCAATAATTTGTTGATCATCATTGAACACTTGCCAATGATTCATGTTGTCAGGAACAGTAGGCATGTACACAATTTCAATTCCATAGAACTCATCTTTGAAATCTAGATGTAGCAAAAGTAATGATGCAGAAACTGTCAGGGAATCAGCCCTAGCATTTTGTTCCCTGGGAACAAACTCTATAGAAAAAGAATCAAAATCTTCTATACAATCCCAAACTCTGTTCCTATAATTCTTAAGCCAACTATTTTTCACAATGTAGATCTTTCTCACCTGCTTCACCACTAATTTTGCGTCTCCTACAACCCGCAATTGTTTGATACCTTTTTATTTGGCTACACTCAACACAAGCAATAGAGCTTCATACTCGACTATATTAATGGTATTATCAAACTCCAATTTGAAAGCAAAGGGAAACTTATAGCCATTAGGTGAAATCAAAAATACTCCAGCACCTGACCCAACATTAGCACAACTTCCATCAAATTCAAGTGTCCATAATTTATTTACCAAATCAGGGCTAATAGGATTTGAATTTTTCTCTTGGTCAGAAGTGCACATATAGGTTCCTCACCCTATTTCAACAAATACAACATCTACTATTGGATCTCCAGACTTTAATATAGTGAACTTGGCCTTGGGTTCAAGATTCAAGAATATTTTCTTTCCATCCAAGTGTATCAAGGCATGAGAAAAATCCATCTGAATTTCTCCACCTAAATCCTTAGAAAAAACTCCTACTCAACAACATACTATAGCTTGCAGGAATTTTAGCAACCAATATAGTCAATTTCAGTCTTTTTTTGGGAAAAGTAGTTAGGGCTACTTGAGTATCTTTAATTTGACCTATAATAGGAACAGGGGATCCATCCATGAATAGCATTTACCCTGTGAAGAGGTATAGGACAAACCTAGGGCTCTAGCTATTTGGGCAGGCATCACATTTTTTGAAGCTCCAGAGTCCATGATACAATTACTCAGTCTAGAACCAGCAATGTATAATGATATAAAGAACAACTCTGGTTTCATGAATGGGTTATGTGAGTTGTAAGGTTTATCTACAATATTAGAGAAAATTTGATTCTCTAGGTTAGCTTCATTATCATCAGAAACTTGAGCATTGCATTGGGACAATGAGGGCTCTTGTTTAACATATTTCACCAACCTATCTAATTTTCAGGGATTAAGTCTCAAGTATTCAGCTTGTGAAATTTTAACTTTAGTATTTTTGCAAGACTCAACTATGTCAAATGAACCAGATCATGAAGAAGATGGTACCTCAACTTGTACACTATCGGAGGCAATTGGCTCTTATTTTTTATACCTTGTTAATTAGAATATACTTTGAGACTGATGATGAGGTGTCCTAATCAGCTTTGGCACATTGTGCTTTGGTAAAAACAACACAATTAGGATCATAAAGTCTGACATATACATCTCCTGATCCTGCATCTGCTATAAACTCAAAGAAGTTCATGCCAGCATCATTGGATGAGCTAGGCTCCTCTACATATGGCTCCATGGTATGCCCATTTATTTTAAGCATTTGCATGAATCTAATCATCTCTATAAAATTAGCTCCATCATGATCCGAACTTAAATGAAAATTACAATGATTCCCCTTACTGTAAGAAGAACCCTCAATTGCCAGTCTTTGATTCAGAGTTGTTAATGAAAGTGTTTTGTTCAGAGCTCCTTGATAATTTCTGGGAACATCTTGATAGGGAATTTGTGAAGGACCCTTTGGCATTTGTCTCTTAAGAGTAATTATTTCATTAGCCAATCTCCGAATGAATGGGTCAGTAGAATTTGTTGGTGAATTCTTACTAGTTTGCAACTCTTTCTTCCATTTTCCAGAGACTATCAGGTCATCCTCTATAGATACAACTTTGTCTTGCGTGGAAGCTACATCAACAACACCCTCTCTTTTAATAATAAAACTCAAATCTAGTGGGAGATTATTAATGAACATAGATTTTAACAATTCAACACCAGGTCTCATGTTCACAGAAATATTGTTATATAACTTATTAAACTTGGCCACAAAATCCCTCATTGACTCATGAACCTCCTTCTTCATTGAGCCTAATTGAGCAACCAGGACTTGATCTATTTCTACAGACTTAAATCTGTTCTCAAAACTTGTTCTTAAGTTAGCCCAATTGTTAATAGAGCCATTGGGGAGAGAGTAAAACTAGTCAGCAGCAACATTCATGAAAGATTTTGCAAAGAGCCTCATAGAAACATCTTCATGTTGTATTGCAAGAACAGAAGAGGTAGCAAAGAAAGCCTCCATATGCTCATCAAGAGAAACTTTCCCATCCCCACTGAATTTGGGTAATTCATGGATTTGTGCACCTGCTCCAAAGGTTAGAGGACCTATGATGGCCCCCATGGGACTAGTTGTGCCATAAATAAAGGAAAGTTTATTCTTGTAGGAAGGGTAGTGCCACACAAAAGAAGACCTTGAAAAGATATCTTCGAGACCCCAAATACAATAGGTTTAGGAGGAGGAGGAGAAGATGGCCTACTGATGGACTTAACTTTCTGGGTAGGTGGAAAATATGAAAAATCAATGGTTTCCAAGAACTCAAAATCTTTATCCAGAACCCCTTTTTTCTTATCACTCCTAGTATACCTTTTAGAAGCCAGGTTTTAACAAGACACAGATAGGCTTACGGAGTTGCCAACTTTTATTTATTGATGGTTTTGAGGAGGGTTTCACCTATTATTTACCTAATTTCTAGGAGCTTGTGCGGGAGGAGCTCTTACTCTTCTAACTGGAGGTAGAATATTCTCTACAAACACAATCTCCTGAACATTCTCAAAGCGCATGGAATTTTCTTTAATAATATCTCCAATTTCTTCCTCTTCTTCCAACACTTCATTAACTCTATGATATTGATAGTTAGTTCTCCTTTGTTTGCAAGAAAATAGCCTAAGACCAGTAACTATATCTTCTCGATCACCAACCAACCAATCTGCATTAGGCTGAAGAATAGGAGCATTATGCCTTTGAAGAACCATTACTATTAACCATAGATAAATTCATTGTACAATTTATTTTTTATCCCCAGTAGAGTCACCAAAAAATTTGTTGGTTGATAGATTTATCACCTAACTCTATATTCTCATGCCCACTAAGGTGACAAATGTAACCACAATTGAATCAATAATTATATAATTCTCAGACTGATTCTCTACCTATTTTAAAAGGTGGCAGCTACCTTCATTTGATATTCAATGAATAATTTTTAACTAAAGTTGCTTTTAACTAGAAAGAAAATAAAGGAAGGGGATTTTAACCAGAAAGCTTTAAAGGTAGTAACGGACCACATATAACAAAGCTGAAATATTAGACAACTAACATTAAATCAAAAATCACCACAGTATCCTTATTCACAAATAAATAATACTATAGTGATGCAACTCAAAGCATAAATCATTCCAATAATAGATCACTCACTAGCCAAACATTCAACATAAGTAGAATAGATTCATACACCATAATTCAAAGATTATGAATGCATAAACTCCACCACAGTTTTCTATATCAAAATAATAGAAAACAGTAAATCAAGATAACAAAGTTTTTCTCTAATGAGTAAATCATTTTTTTCCAAAAAGAACCCAACACTATCAGTCAACCCCGTATTTAAAGCATATCCAATTGTCTTTGGTAATGATTTCTTGAAATTAACTGTACCGAATAAAGATAAGTATTAAACTTAAAAAGAGACATATTAAACTAAAGTTCCATGAAATACTAAAAATAATTAAGCATCAATTATTTCCACCTCAATCTCTTCATCTTCTAGACTCATGACCGCTCCTTTCTGCAACAGTTCTTCTTGTGCCTTCATCTTGGATTTGTAATCTCTATACCTAGTAACAATTGCAAGTATTTATTTACTTCCTAGTTTTATGGTGATTTACAATCCAATTCTCCATTTGGATAGAGTAGCTTCAGACTTGGTTAGAGTGTCAGACCTCATGCTTGCTTTGATTTTAAAGGATTCAAGGTAGACTTGCAGTCTTTCGAGTTTTGAAAAAGACTCTTTGGTCGACATGGCAGGATCTTCTATCTCCTTGTTGAATACCTCTTTGAATTTTAGACAAATTTCCTTTGAAGCCAGAATCTTCTCATCAAACTCATCAATGATATCTACCTTTAGGTCATGACAATTACCTTTAATCTCCACTAGCATATCCAAATACCTTTCAAGTGTTTCAGAAATCTCCTTTACCAAGTTGTCATAAATGCCTAATTTCCACTTCAATTGAATCGGACCAAGAAGGTTCTAGATCCTTTGGATCATTCACAATTTTCTCATTAACCAACTTCATTTGGTCCATGGAAATTAGTTCTTTCATTTCTTGTGAGAGCATGTAGAGGTTGGTCTAATCTTTCCTGATCTATCATAACTTTGTTATCAATTATTTCCTCTTATCAACAACCTAAGTGTAGAAAAGCACAAATTTACTAATAAAGAGGATGATTTCCTAGGACATTTCATCTATCCATTCACTAATGGCTTTGGAATAGCCCAAATTATTTATGATTAATTTCATCATAGATGCATTAATGTCTACCTTCTGAGAACTTGAGGCTTCATTGGAGATAGAAGAGGGAAGCAGGGAAGAAATAAAATTCTTTAAGTCGAGGACCTGAGATTGCAAATTCACCTTTTCCTTTCTTTCTTCCTTTACCCGCTTAATCAGGGCATTGACTGAATAATTTGCATGATACACATCACCCTCCAATGTTTGGGGTCCCATATCAACATGTGTGATCTTGTAATCAGCCTCTGTTATCTCATCATCATTCAAATCCTTTATGGGGTCTGAAATTTCCAATATTTGATTACCAAATGTAGGATCAATCAGCATTCTTGACATTCTTTTAGCTTTCTTTGGCCTTGAGGAAGACTAAAGTAACTTAGTAACTATATCTACTCCAACTGTTGTTGTAGGAGTATATTTCATCTTTTTTTCCACTGCCTTTTTCAGCCATACCGGGGAAGCTTCTACTAAAACAACATCCTTATTTCCTTGAATAATTTCTTTAGATTCACCAGGAAGGGTGGGTGTATTCTCTCCCGGGGAAGAAGTTACTTCAGACAAAGGAGGAAAATTATTGTCTTCAACAATTTAATTAAAAATGGCATTTGAATCCTCAAACATAGGTTTTTCTTAATTGATCTTATTTTTTGGAATTGGGGTAGATATGCTATCATGTTCGCATACTGACTTCAATTTAGCCATCTCCTCAGGTTTCTCACCATCACCCCTAGACTATGAATTTGTGCTTGAAGACCTAGTAGCCAATCTCTCTGATGAAGTACTCACTACGACAGCTTGAGTGGACCTTTGTTCATTCTTTTGAGATGATTTTGGTTCCTAACTAGAACATGCAACATGTCGCCATTTCCCCTCTAACCAATCCTGAGTTCTTTTCAGCACCGAGGCATCTCATATATTCATGTTAAAAACTTCATTTCTAATCCATTTGAATTTTGAATGAGATTTATCGGATAGTTTTTCATATTTTGGATCAATGACCACTGAATCTTCAGTCGCATTCTCAAGAATTTGGATCGAAAGACCAAAAAATTGCATTTGCCTAAGGGTTAACCTCATATAATCCCTTTTCAAAACCTCATTTTCATCAACACAATCTATTGGATGTTGAGGTTGTGTTTTTGATATGTGGTTGTCATTGATGTCAACACTATTAGCATTAATAATTCTTAAGGTTGTACATATCGAGGAGATTGAGAAAATTGTAATAAATATATTGCAAGCAACCAGTGAAGCTAAGAAGGTCAAAGTGATGGCAAGTTTTGTATGTTGATGATAAGAAGGTGTGCACTAAAGTGTTTTTTGCTTAGCCTATCTAGTATGTTGTCTAGAAGTTTCAGTGGTATGCATTATCAAGATTGAAGAAATTTATAAAGTGTTGTGCTCCTACAGTTATTCTATCACTATAGCAAGTTTTCTAAGAGAAGAGAATGCAATTCTAGAGAATTGAATTATTGTGTATGTTTCTAAGATGTCCAGTGGTGTTTCTATATCATGCTCTATCAGTGTGGTACATTCATGTTGATTGGCGTGTTCGTGATTGAATATTTTTCCCTTGTGTGTTTGATTTTTCATGTTCTTGGCTGACATGATGGTGGTAGCGTGTTTTGGATCCTTATGGATTAATCTTGTATTGTTTGGAATGTTTAAGGATGTTGATTTAGGTCCTCGCTATTTTGTGACCAACTTAGCTTGGTGTGCATTCATATTTGTTCATGAATTAAGGTCGACAATTGTAATTTATTCTGTATTTGTGGCCGACGGAGTTGTTGATGTAAATTCATGTAGCGGATATATAAGAATGATTGTTTCTTCATTTTAGTATGTGTGTGGTGTGTGAGCATTAAGTGTATATGAGAAATGTGTGAATAAAAGATCAGATCATCCGAATTCAGAGCAGAGTGTGAAGAATTTTTTGTGTTCCTAACTAGAACTGTAATCAAGCTTTTGTAGAAGCTAATTTCTCAGTTCAACCTCATCAAATGGATTTAATCTGATTTTCTTATGTAAGGTGGTGATCCTTCCCTTTGAGCAATGAACTCTAGGTAGTGTACCTGAATGCATGTGCATTCCCTATTCATTTCTTTCATTATACTTCTAACAAGGTATAATCTTGTGGACTAACATCCACCGTGGTTTTTCCCCTAACAGGGTTTCCACGTATAAAATCTTGGTGTTCATGTGTTTTTGATGTGATGTTGATTTATGCTTGCACTTTTAATTATCAGATCTAAGATTAAAGGTTGATTAAGTTTGAATAAGTTTAATTTCTACAACAACTAATTCACCCCCCCTCTCAGTTATCTATCCTTATTTTTCCAACAATTGGTATTAGAGATATTTCCTATGAAGAAGTCTAATAGCTTGAGGTGATCTGAGATGGCATCATACAAGAAGGATAGTCCTATATTCGATGGTACAAACTACTCTCTGTGGAAAGTTAGAATAGAGTGTCATTTGAAGTGCATTGGTGAGCCTTTCTGGAAGATTACAAAGAATGCATATACTATTCCTCGGAATGGTCCCTCCTCTGTTGATGAGATCAAGGAAGCAGAAACTAATACCAAGGCCATAGAAGCATTGTTGAGTGCTTTGACAGATTTAGAGATGACTAATGTATTAGGTCTAAAGACTACACATGAGATATGGAAAAATTTGGAAACATTGTATGAAGGAGATGCACTAGTAAAATTTGCTAAGCTACAAAGTCTAAAAGGAAAGTGGGAGAACATGAAGATGAGTGAAGATGAAAACATTTCTTCTTTTGCACAAAATATAAATGAACTCTTGATGGACATTAGATGTTTCAGTGGAGTCCTGGAAGAATATGAGATTGTAGCTAAAATACTTAGATATGTGTCTACTTCTTACAAAACAAAAGCTCATGTTATTAAAGAGCTCAGGACAGTAACAAATATGTGACAAGAGATATGTTGATTGGAAATATTTCTACCTTTGAGTTGAGTGAATTTGGTGAATCTTCTCCTAAGATAGAGCCTGCATTTAAAGCTAATGTATCCATAAAAAGCCAATAGAGATATGATTCGAGAGAGAGTTCCAGGAAAACATTCAAATATGAAGAAGAAATGAAACTGATTGAAGATGAAGAAAGACAGCTAGAAGAACTGGGAGCACTGATTATGAAAAGAGAAGCCAAAGGACAAGGTAAGTACAAAGGAAATTTTCCTATTAAATGTTTCTCTTGCAATAAGATAGGTCATTTTGCATCAATATGTCCTGAAAGAGTCTCTAAGTATAAACCTAATAAGACTAGATTTAAAAAGAAATGTTATTATGTTGAAGGAGTTACTAATGATGAATCTGATAAAGAAATTGTAAATGAAGATGAATGGGTATTCATTGATATCAAGGAAAATGGTATGATGTCCACTAAATTAGCTAGTAATCAGAATATTGAGAAAGATCTTGCAGCCAAGATTGATGAGAAGGATGAGTGGGTAATTGACTGTGGATGCTCACATCATATGACTGGTGATAAAAGAAAGTTTCTAAGCTTGGAAAAGTATGACAGTGGTGTTGTAAGATTTGGAGATAACAATGTTGGTATGATTTGTGGCAGAGGCACTATTTCTCTTGGTAGAAAATGCAATACTGATGATGTCCTATACGTTGAAGGTTTGAAGCACAATTTTTTGAGTGTTGGATAGATGGTTGAAAAAGGTTACAATCTTCAGTTTAAATATGGTAAGTATGAGATATTAGGAAGCTCAGGAAATGTGATTGCTTTAGGTACTAAGACAAGAGGTAATATTTTTCACTTGAATGTTGCTAGTGAAAGTTGTTTGATTGCTCAAGTTGATGTAGGTTGGTTATGGCATAGAAGGATGTGTCATGTGAATTTTGATAACATTGTCAAAATAAGCTCCACACAAGCAGTCAGAGATCTACCCAATTTAGTGAAACCTACTAACACTCTATGCAAGGAATGTTAGATGGGAAAGCAGACAAGAATTTCATTTCAAAGAAAACAACATCATTCTAATGGAGTACTAGATTTGGTACATACTAATCTATGTGGTCCATCTAGAATCAGAAGTCTACAAGGGGGAAGGTATTTCATGTTGTTTATTGATGATTATTCTAGAATGGTTTGGGTTGCTTTCTTAAGAGAAAAACATGAGGCATTTGAGAAATTCAAAATATTTAAAGCTATGGAATAGAATGAGACAGGTTTGAAGATCAAATGTTTGAGGACAGACAGAGGTGGTGAATTCACTTCCCGGGTGTTCAATTCATTTTGTGAGGAGCATGGAATAAAAAGACAGTTATTTTCTCCTCAGACCCCACAACAGAACGGAGTTGTTGAGAGAAAGAACATAATAATTTTGGATGCTTCCAAAACTATGATGTTGGAAGGTAATGTTCCTCATTTCTACTCGAGAGAAGTTGTAAGCACTGTTGTATATACTATCAACCGGGTGAATGTCAATGATAATTCTAGTAAGACTCCTTTTGAGCTATGGTTCGGTTATAAACCTATTGTTAAGTATTTAAAAATCTTTGGAAGTAGATGTTATATCAAAAGAGATGAATATATAGGTAATTTTGAAGCTAGAAGTGATGAAGAAATCTTTCTAGGTTACTCTAATAAGAGAAAATCCTACTGGTGCTACAATAAAAGATTGAAGAAAATGGTTGAGAGTGCAAATGTCAGAGTTGATGAGGATATTGAAAGATAATCCAGGTATTGTGGATATGATTCAGATGACCAAAAAGATAGTATTGAGAATGGGAATAATTCACAGATAGAGAATCAAACTCAAAGTGTTATGATGAATCAAGAAAATCATGAAGAAGAAGACAGTGGAAATGCAGAAGAAAGAATAGAAGAACCCAAACTCTAAGGTATGTAAAGTGAAGTCATTCTAAAAGTTAGATCATAGGATAAAAGAACAAAGGTGTACAAACTAGAAGAAGAATTGCAAAAGAATATTGTCTGATATCCAAGACTGAGCCTATCAATTTCAATGAAGCATGTAAAGATGAATATTGGATGGAAGCAATGAAGGAATAACTGATGCAGATAGAGAAAAATGATACATGGACTCTTGGTCCTAGACCTCAAGACAAAAATTTGATTGGAACCAAATGGGTCTTTCGGAATAAGCTGAATGAACAAGGTGAAGTGATCAAGAATAAAGAAAGACTAGTATGTAAAGGATATTCACAAATGGGAGGTATTGATTTTGAAGAGACTTTTTCCCCTATTGCTAGAATTGAAGTTGTAAGGTTATTTATTTCTTATGCTACTTTCAAGAACTACAAAGTATATCAAATGGATGTGAAGTCAGCATTTCTGAATGGTGAGCTAGAAGTATAAGTTCATGTTGAGCAACCGGATGGATTTCAATTGACTAATGAAAAGTACATGGTGTGTTAGTTGAAGAAAGCACTATATGGACTCAAACAAGCCCCTAGAGCTTAGTATGCAAGACTGGATAAATACTTGTTGAAGCTTGGATTCAATAAAGGTATTGCTGACAATAATCTATATTTCAAGGTGGATAAGGATAAAGAATTGATCATTGAAGTCTTTGTTGATGACATTATTTTTGAAGGTGATAATGACTTATGTATGAAATTTTCTAATGAAATGAAAATTGAATTTGAAATTTCAATGATAGGAGAACTAAAATTCTTTTTAGGATTGCAAATTACTCAGTTAGATGATGGAATATTTATATCTGAGTCCAATTATGTGAAAGAGCTACTGAAAAAGTTTGGCATGGAAGATTCAAATCTTGTTGGTATACCCATGGTAACCAGATTTAAGCTAACACAAAATGATGATTCTCCTAAGGCCAATCAAACAAGATAAAGGTCAATGATTGGTGGATTGTTATATTTGACTCAAACTAGACCAGACATTATGAATTTTGTATGCATGGTTGCTAGATATCAAGCTAATCCAAAGGAATCACATGTGACTGCAGTAAAGAGAATATTCAGATACTTGAAAGGAATAGTTGATTTTGGTTTTTGGTATCCTAAGGATGATGATCTTACTTTAAATTCCTTCACATATGTATATTGGGAAGGAGATATCAATGATAGGAAAAGCATAAGTGGTGGTGTGTTCTTCTTGGGAAAGAAGTTGGTGTCTTGGCTAAGTAAAAATCAAAATTCCATTTCTCTATCTACTGCTGAGGCAGAATACATTGTTGCTGCAAATAATTGTACTCAAGTATTTTGGATGAAGCAGATGCTGAGAGACATCAAAATTGAGTATGATGAGCCAACTGTTATATTCTGTGACAACTCAAGTGCCATAAACATTTCCAAAAATCAAGTGCTACGTTCAAAAACAAAGCATATATCTATCAAGTATCACTTTTTGAGAGAAAAAGTGAGTGAGAAAGAAGTCAGACTGGAATATGTGCCTACTAAGGAACAAATTGCAGTTATCTTCACTAAATTGTTGCCTAAGGATAATTTTGACTATCTTAGAGGCAAGTTAGGGGTGATTTCCCCTCTTAATCTGAACTAAGATGCAAGTTTTTACATCAATTTGTGCACTCACAGTCAGATCTTGTTTCAGATTGATGTAATGGTGGCTACTACTCAGGGGGAGTAGTTGAAAGTTTCAAATTTGTGGTTCAGAGCATGTGTACCTTTTCCATTGATGTAAAAGGGGGAGAAGAGTGATGTGAAAGACTTGGGGAGAAGAAAAAAACTTGTGGAGAAGAGTCATGAGAGAAGAGTAATACTAGAAGTGTAGAACAAAGGGAGAGAAGTGAACAGTTAGTTGTGTTGATGGTATTTTTCACCTCATGTGTTGCCATCAATTCCAAATTGGGAGATTGTTGGATGTTGAGGTTGTGTTACTAATATGTGGTTTTCATTGATGTCAAAATTATTAGCATTAATGATTCTGAAGGTTGTATATGTCGAGGAGATTGAGAAAATTGTAATAAATATATTGTAGGCAGCCAGTGAAGCTGAGAAGGTCAGAGTGATGGAAATTTTTGTATGTTAATGATCAGAAGGCATGCACTAAAGGGTTTGTTGCTAAGCATATCTAGTATGTTGTCCAGAAGTTTCAGTGGTATGCACCATGATTGAAGAAAGTTACAAAGTGTTGTGCTCCTACATTTATTTTGTCACTGTAGCAAGTGTTTCTGAGAGAAGAGAATGCAATTCTAGATAATTGAATTATTATGTATGTTTCTTAGATGTTTAGTGATGTTTCTAGATCATTCTCTATTAGTGTGGTACATCTGCGTTGATCGGCGTGTTTGTGATTGAATATTTTTCTCTTGTGTGTTCAAGTTTTCATGTTCTTGGCCAACATGATGGTGGTAGCGTGTTGTGGATCCTTATGGATTAATATGGTATTGTTTGGCATGTTTGAGGATGTTGATTTAGGTCCTCACTATGTTGTGACTAACTTATGTTGGTGTGCATTAATATTTTTTCATGAATTAAGGTCGACACTTGTAATTTATTCTTTATTTATGGCCGACAGAGTTGCTGATGTAAATTCATGTAGCGGATATATAAGAATGATTGTTTCTCCATTTTAGTATGTGTGTGGTGTGTGAGCATGAAGTGTATATGTGAAATGTGTGAATAAAGATCAGATCGTATGAATTTAGATTAGATTGTGAAGAAGATTGAGCGAAGTGTGAAGAAGTATTTTTGTGCCTAACCAGAACTGTAATCAAGCTTTTGTAGAAGCTAAGAACGTGAGCTCTAGGCAGTGTGCCCGAATGCATGTGCATTCCATATTCATTTATTTCATTATACTTCTAACAGGGTATAATCTTGTGGACTAACATCCACCGTGGTTTTTCCCCTAACAGGGTTTCCACATATAAAATCTTGGTTTTTATGTGTTTCTGATGTGATGTTGATTTATGCTTGCACTGTTAATTATTAGATATGAGATTAAAGGTTGATTAAGTTTGAATAAGTTTAATTTATACAACAACTGATTCACCCCCCCTCTCAATTGTCTATCCTTGTTTTTCCAACACAATCTTCCCAAAAATATTCAATAGAAGATTGATATTGGTATGAACTCTCTCCATACAAATTTTGCCTCATGAAACCCTTGCTATCAAAATTAGCCCTCATGAATAAATGTTGGAATTTATATTCTTTTAGCACATTTTTCCATCTGATTATTTTTGCATGTGAAAGAAGGAGTTACCAATGGGAAAGGATAACCCTGCTTCCCCATATTCATGTACTTTATATTCACCAAGTCCATTTGTCTACAAACCTCTAGGAACACTAGCAAATATTTCAGATATCTAGGCAATCTTAATGGGGATTTCTCATAACCGCCTATTGTCAAGTATGAAAACCTCTCAAATTGAATATAGAAACTTCCAAACTTTGATACCAAAGACATTGATTCCTGGGAAAGACGCACTTCAAGGTTTCCATCTAACTTCCTTATGGCCTCCATCAAGAATGCATCATTAACAAGGAAAAATTCTCCCATTCAAACCTGCTTGATGAATTATGGATGGCATTTATATACAGGCATGCCAGAAGTTGGAGGCACCTGTGGTTTTAATCCTATCCAAAAGGATCTTTAACTGGCTATAATGTATATTAAGCAAGAGCACATATGAAAGGTGGCAGTTTTCTGGAAATTAACTATTTCTCATTTAAATGAAAGAAAATTACCCTAGCCTAGTCTATAAACACATTTTCATCACAGATAACCAAAATAAATTGACACATCCAATCCTCAAAAGATTTAATTTGTGCATTCCCAACAATACGATGCAACAAAGAAATGGCATCTACAATTTCTCCTTTGAAATGTATTATTTTAAGTTTAGTAGGTAACTGTGACTTACCTCTCTTCTCCAAATTCAACCACCCTTTGGCCATAGAATTTTTGCACCAGTCCTCGTTAGCTTTGAAAAACTCATTAGCTGCAGCAACTAACATCTCTTTTATAGGCGCTCTCTCAGGAATCTTTAGTGTGTGGGAAATAGCTTCAGGAGAAATTTTGGCAACAACAGTCTTGTTTATAGCTTTTATCTCCCTCAGTCCCAGAATATATCATCTTGTGCATGCACCAACTAGGTCCACACTCAGCACGGCTTCTTGGAAACCTTCGGCGTGAGCTAATCCACTTTTTAACAGTTTTGTGTCAACGACAGATTTTTTGTTACTTTCCAAACACGCCCAGAATTCTTCTAGCTTAAAGGATTCCAACTCTATGTCCCTCATGCCGATCCAATGATTTCCAATTTCAAACTACATGAGCTCATATTGAACAGAGGAACACTCATTTGCTTGAAGGGCTAATTGTGGAAGATGGAGGTACAATTGAGAACTCAAACGAGTAAATCTCCACCACCCTTAATTATATGAGGACGATAAGATGTGTGTTTGGTGTTGAATTAATGTGACGCCTTGTTTAAATCCTTGGTAAAGAAAACTTCAAAATTGGTGCGCTTTACAAAAATCCTTGATAAGACATCTCTAGTTTGTATTGTATGCCTCATTAAATGCATAGGTGGTGCCTCAAAACACATGAAATGAACAACACATCGCCTTGTCACAGAAGACTGAAACTTTATAACTCAAAGTTGGGAGTCACGAAGTTATGAAAACCTTCTACTCACCGACTACACAATAAACTGACACATCGGATGCCACAAAGAAGGAAAAATTCAGACCATCAGGAGGTTAGGAAAAACATGAACCCGATGACAAGGTTTAAAAGCACTAGGCGCCAATGACCTAAGTTTCAAAACTTAAAGAATGCACGACGAGATGTTAAAAATTACAAGGATGCCGCAACAAAGGCAAAATAAAAACAAATGGCAAAGACTTAGACTCAGGAGGAAAATGAGAAAACAAAGACCAAGGAAGATAAGATTTTACTATTACATGACAAATATAATACCCATAGGTAACAAACCCGCAACTTGGTGTCATTCGAGACAACAAAGTCTCGGGTCCACAACTGGAAAACCAACAGAGAATACTTGACATACCAGAGCCCATGATTCGGGATTTCCTAAACATGCAGTACTCCTATAAAAATACTCTACTACAATCACTTATTTTAGATCTCTTTGTGCTAATATTAGAAACTTTACATTACCTTTTTGCATGATTTATCATGCAATGATTTCTAATTTGAATATTTTTTATTTTATACTTATTTTATATATTTCAATAAAAAGCTTTGAATATATTTATATATGTATAATATATATTTGATAGTTAGTGATAATCATGCAAACTATTTTTATTTTTAAACTTATAAGATTTTAATTTTTATTTCTTTTTTAATAACCATCATGCAGACCTTTTAAATTTAGAATTTATTTCATTTTTACTCACTTTTTATAATATTATGCAAATAATTTAGTTATTATTTATTTTCTTTTTTATTAATAATATACATGCAATTTTAAATTTTAACAACTATGTAATATCAAATTGGTATATAGTTATAATAATAATATATTCCTTATTATGATTTATTTTTTAACTTTTTATATTTAATCATAAGATTTTTACCATTTATTTATTTATTTATTTATAAATAATAATATATTATTATCATATTATTTTCAATATATTTAACTATAAACACTCAATAAAATATTTTATTTACCACCAATTAATCTAATTTTTGAAGCAAAAATAACCACAAAACAATCTTTTTAATTATTTAATTTTATTCTCAAAAACACAATAAAATAATCATTCTTAAAACCTAGTCATCATCAAATCACATAAAAGATGTATTAAGAGGATATCGGTGCAACACCACAAACTAACATAGTCAAATCACGTCATACACAATGCAATTATAAATGTTACTACGTGTGTGTGTGTGTGTGTGTGAATGCATTGATATCCCATCCTACCATTCATCTATGAAGCGGCTAGGATACCCCTACCTTAACCATGTTCTCGCCTTCAACAATTACCCACCCATATCCCTATACTCAGTCACACATCAATTGGTTTGTCCATAGAAAACATATACGAGAAATTAAACTCATAATCACAACATGGTAACTATTTATATTTCAATTGCAAATTCAATTTTAGTTTTAATTTTAATTTCAATTTCTAATTCAATAATTTAAAAAACTGTCCATATTCATAAGATGTTCATCAATCATTCACAACCAGTTCATTTTACTTATCAAGTAATTTTAGGCAAGAACATGAGATGTGACATTTTTTGAACTATTTACCCTTGCTCGTACTCTGTTGAGTATATATACTGTAGTATGAATGACTTCTCTCCAATACACATCTGATATATTTTCTTCCTTCATCATTGTCCTTGATGCTTCTTGAAATATCCCATTCTTTCTCTCCACCACTCCATTCTTTCAAGGAGTTCTAGGGGCTGGCAAATGCCTTTTTACTCCATGATCTTCACAAAATAAATTACTCATTGGAGGTGAACTCTCCACCTCTGTCAAAACTGAAGCACTTGATTTTCATATCCATCTCATTCTCAACTGTATTTTAAATTCTTTAAAATTGTCTAGAGCTTCTAATTTTTCTTTGAGAAAAGTTACCCAATTCATTCTAGAGTAATCATCAATTAACAACATGAAATACATGTCACCTTGAAAGCTTCTTGTTCTTTGAGGTCCACATAGGTTTGTATGTACTAACTCCAAAGGTCTTATGGTAAAATTTTCTTTGATATTGAACCTCTTTCTTGTTTGTTTCCCAACCTGACATTCCTTGTAAACTGCATTGATAGGCTTTTTAATTCTTGCAAGATCTCTCACAAATTGATTAGAGTTGATCCTCACTAGACTATCAAAATTGATGTGACACATTATTCTATGTCATAGCCAACTTTCATTGATTCGAGATCCATAAAACACTTCCAATTAACATCTTTGAGCTAATAATAATTCCCATCTATCCTTTTTCTTGTAGCAACCAGAGTTTTAGAACTTCCTTTTCTGATTTCACAATCAATATCCTAAAATACAAGATATATCCTTTCCTACACATTTTTCCTACACTCAAAATATTATGCCAGAGACCCTTGACATAAATAATACCATTTGTATTATGCTTTCCATCAAACTAATTGAACATTTTTCGCATATCTTAGCAGATGTATCATCATCAAACTTAATAAGACCATCTTCAAACTTCTAAAGTTTAACAAACTTAAGTCTCTTATCAGTTGTCATATGATTTGAGCGTCCACTATCACTTATCCAGTGATTTCTCTCCTCTCTAACATGAAAAGTAGTCACTATAGTCCCTTTAATGTTGTGACCTATTTGTGGAGCAATTTCCTTCATACATCTTTCAGATTTAGTAGAGTTAGTTCTAACATTGAAAGCCATGAATAAGAATTCATCATTTTTATCATCTAGGTAGTCAGATTCATCATCAAATATGCTAGCATACTCTTTAACACAATAAATTCTCTTGATAGATTTACCTTTATCCTTATATTTTTCATTTGAAACTTTGGTTGGACATATTGAAGCACAATGACATATCTTTCCATAGTTAAAATATTTGAAAGGTAACTTAGCTTTGTATTTTTCAGTGCCCTTTTTCAATCTTCTTACAAAATTTTCTTCAATTTCATCAAGATCATCTAGATTTGATCCATAATCCTTCTCTATTTTGCTAGCTTTAAAATTATTCTATTATATTGAATCATTTTGACCAAACTCTCTCATTTCAAAAGTGGTTAAAGTAAAAAATAATTGATCTCTATAATAATGATCTAAATCCTAAACTTACTCAATAGCAAAAACTTTCAGACTATAATATTTAGGAAGAGTTCTTAATACTTTCTTTACCACCTCATCTTCTTCCAATTTTCCACCAAGGACATTGATGGAATTGAAAACTTCATCCACTCTATGCATGTAGCTTGCAATATCTTCATCTTTTGACATCCTTAGGGTTTCAAACTTAGTCTTCAAGTCAAGGATAACTTTAAGAAACCCCCCCCCCCCCTCGGAAAAGGTGTAAAATCCTGGCGAATCTTTCCTTTTATTTGAAAAAAATATTAATTTTCCTAGCGAATCTTATGCACAATATTAAAAAAATTGTAAAATCCTAGAAAATATTAATGAATAATTGGTAAAAATAATAATCACAGTGGCGAATCCTAGTGAATAATCACTAAAAATATTAATTACAATGGTGAATCTCTCCTTTAAAAATTTGCATAGTTGGTCGATGTACTTGCCCCATATATTTTTTTGTTTTTTTTAATATTGAAGTAGGGGCCCGAGGCGGCAGCCACTGGCAGGGTCAAGGGGGTAGAGCCCCCTTGTGGGGTTCAAGGGGGCAATGCCCCCTCGCCACCAAGCATAAATTCACTATTGAAAATACATTGGAGCACACACGAATGAAGTGTTTTTAAAAAATCTCACTTGAAAAGTAAGATTAAATGAAACTTGAAAATTTTACCATCGATTAGCTTTTAAATCGGACAGCTACAAGTTCATTTCGTGAGCGAATATCAGCATGAGTGAACATCATCAGTGGGACACTTAGGGATGTCCCGCCGATACAATGACGATGACGTATGTCATGAACTATTGGCAACAATGAACGGTGGAGATCAAATAGAGCTTTGATTGGATGTCTTTTCGGTAGCTTGGCACAAATATTGTAGATTCCCTTTATGATTCTCTGGAATTACACAAGTGGTGTACCCCATGTGGAGTATGGAAGCCTTATCGGCATGATTGAACATCATCGGTGGGACACTTAGGGATTTCCCATCGATACAACGATGATGATGTATTTCATGAACTATTGGCAACAGTGAACAGTGGAGATCAAACAAAGCTTTGATCGGGCATCTTTCTAGGAGCTTGGCATGAATATAGTAGATTCCCTTCTTGATTCTCTAGAATTACACAATACTACTGAAAAATATTATTAATATTTTTAATTACTGTATAAACTTCAAGCGAATCAGTGCCAATGACGCATCGTTTACATGGCAAATTAATCGAGACAAAATTATTTTTTTGTAAAAACCTGATGATTCAGTCTATGTTTTAGCTTGTACTATTCACAATTTTTGGAGTTCTCGATTTCTATTATTCACCAATTGGTGAAGATTCACCACTAAATTTTTCTCTACTTCAAGTTCTACATATTTGCTTGCTTGACCTTATCATCTCCTTCATAGATACTTTCCAAGTTCTTCTGAATTTCCTTACCAGATTTGTAGCTCATAAACTTCACAAGTTCTTCATCAGCAAGACCAATCAAAAGATTATTTCTTTCTTTTCCATTATTCTCATATGCCTTGATCTCATCATCAGTTATTGTACCATTAGTGCACATGGTATAATCATCTTCAATTGACTTCCAAACTCCAAACCCCAAGGAAACAAGAAAACCTTCCATCTTGTTTTTTTTCAAAATGCATAATTCATCCCATCAAACAAGGGATCCTCCTTCATATGTGCCATCTATATATTCCTCAAGTGGTTAAGATTCTTCCAAAGAACCTTCCTCTAATACCAATTTTTATATGCACGAGACAACTAAGAGTGGGGGTGAATAATTTGTACATTAAAACATCAAAAACCTCATTCATATTTTTATTACTCTTTAAAACCTTGATCAAATTTAGCATGAAAGTAAACAAGTGAAACACCAACACATCAAAACAACATGTATAATAGAACACCAGATTTATGTGGAAATCCCAAGAAGGGAAAAACCATGATGAGGATTAGCTCACAATATAAAGTAATAGCAACACCAAATACAATAGGCTCGCTATCAAAGGGCTCACCATGCAAAAGAAAGGTCTCATTACCAAAAGACTCACTCTCAAGAAGAAAGAAGATAGAAGAAGGGGTAGCTCAATTCCAATTTGAACTAATAGAAATGAATCTCTCTTATGTCGAAGGTATAGTTCCACTGAAGCACAAACCACTTATTCAACAAACTAAAATGTAGACACCTTCTGCTCACTACATCTAGGAGTCATAGGAATTAAATCCCACACTTAGATCACCACACTTAATCACTTTCAAATATTTCAAATCACACACACTTCTTAATCCACACAACAACTGACCTTGTATTTATACCATCTATGACCTAAAACAATCTCAATTAGGTCAACCTCAAGGAAATGTATGCACCTCAAGTGTGTGACATCAAATAGGTCAAGACTAAAAACTTCCACAATGTAAATAAGTGAAATCGGACCACACCAAAACTTAAATAGGACCCAAATCTACATTGACACACTTCTCAACACTTTAAAAAAAAAATCTTCCTTTGCAATTAGCGCTAGCACGCTAGGTTAGCCAAACCTGCACTAACACTGACAAGTGACCACAAACACACCTCTCCAGGTTCAAAAAAATCTCATAGACCATACAAAAACAATCCAAAACATCTCAAAATATTCCACATCATCAAAATATTCGCCACTACTACTACAACCACCTAAAACTTAAGAAAACCTTTATTTTGTGCAACCAGACACACTAGCATAGAAATCCAACTCACCAAAAAACCTTGTGGAACACCAGAACACCTGAAACTTCAAGGGAAGGTAGATACAATCAATATAAGCATGTTCCTATATCCACAATACAAGAACCTTCATTGCGAAGAAATGTAGAGCAGTCTCATTTCTCCTAGACACCTTGTTTCACTAGACAAACATCATGTCAAACACATCTTCCACTGCAATACGATCCAGAACTTGAAACTCTAGGTATAGAACCTCTGGTTACCTCTAATCATCATATCCAAACCATGTAGGAATATCTTCAACCATGAAGAAATATGGATTAGAACACTCAACACCACTCTATCACACTAAACTCTCTTTTATCCAAATTTTTCAAAAGAACTTGGAAACCAAGTGAACCAACTGCATTAGAAACAATACTAACATATTTTCATCACATCCACAAAAAATCTCATCAACTATAACACATCCAATTGTCTCTCCAAGACAACTTCTATAACTATACTAAAGTAAGACATCAATGACAACACCAAAATTATGTTGACATCAATACCAACAACTCCAATGCTAGGGGTTTACATCATCAACATCAATAACACTCCAACACTCTCTTCATACAAGGGGTTGACATCAATGAAAACATCTAAACAACTCACAAACAACTCAAGCTTCCAAAAATATTTGCATGCAAGAGGAGTTTTGATTGTTTCTTGAGAGAGTATTTTGGTAGAGCTTCACTATGTGAGAAAGAGAGCAAGAAGAATTTATTCAAGAGATATTTCTTTGTGAAATGAGAGTGAAAAGTAGATTTTTTTAAGCTCCATGGGAGGGAGGAGCCATTACACACACATCCTTTTTTCTACAATGTATTCCATGGGAAAAGAACATGGAATATTCACATTTGAATCTCAATTTTTTTAGGGATGCTAGAATGTTGTAGAGATGTCTACTCGTTACATAGGTTTCTAACCAAAACTTTTCACATATTAGGCACTTATGTTGCTAGTGCTTCATCATTGTCATATATGAATTTAGAATCATGAAATTCCAACTTATAGGTTTTTTTCATAAATGAGACGATCCTAAATTTGTAAGTGTCAAATTGCCACAAGGTGCAATTTTATGACACTAAAAATAGAATATCTAAGGGAACTCATACAACTAACCCATAAGTCTAAGTATCCATGTGAAGACATGATATTCCATTCAAATGCATATGTGGTATAACAAATAAATGAATGTTAGTTGAAGGATGAGTACACTCCTACTTCAAGAGATGATATTGTTGCTATGCCAAAAGGAAAATTTGAGAACAATCCTAAGAAATAAAAATAGGTAGAGGACAATATTAACAATGTTAGAAAAAGTGACAAAGAGAAAGAGTTGTTATATGCAACAGTTGAGAGTGAAATAGGTGCAACCAACTCATGAACTTGAAGGTCAGAAGGGGAAAAAATTTATTGATGAAGCATAATTAATTCAGCCCATGTCATTGGAGTGTTGAACAAGACAATTGAGAGGGGGGTGAATTATTTGTCACAAATTAAACCTTTAAAACTTCTACCAGATATTAGATCAATCACAAATCCTTTACTCTACTAACATGATAAATCTTTAAGTACAAAATCAAAAACTAAAAAACATCACACACACACAATAACACTAGATTTACGTGGAAAACCCAATAAGGGAAAAACCATGTTGAAGATTAACTCACAATATAGAGAATACCAAAAGTGATTACAAAGGCTCACTTCCAAAATAGGACTCATTATCTAAATAAGACTTACTTTCCAACAAGGATTAACCACCCAAAGGGCTCACTGCCACATAGATACAAAGAAGATGGAAGAGATAAGTTACAAAGAGAAAACAATCTCAATGCAATAGAAATTTCCAAAATAATTCACTCACACACTTGCAGACATGCATGAATGATAGAGTACACCTTCAACTCACTACTTTCAGAAACTCAACAATTAGATTTCACAATGATTTTCCAAACTCGCATCACATACACACTTTTTTGCATCGATCTCACATATATCTTACTTGAATTTTTGCTCTCTCGCACTCTTCACCAATATCTCATTATATATTTATACCATCTTCAACTTTGAAACATATCCAAAGTCAACCACACATTATTTGTATTTACAAATTTAAATTAGGTCAGTGCCAAAAAATTCTAGGGTGGAATTAGAATGAGAGTGACCCAAACACAGGCTCCAACACATTTCCATAAGCTTCAAATGTAGTGTTAAACACAAGGTTGGCCAAACCAGTGTAAAACACATAAATAAATTAAGCACACACAACCTTAGCATGATCCAATCCTTCCAAATAACAAAATTAACTTCATCCTAAACATGACACCTTAACTCCAGAATTGCAATTCATAAGACTCGAACAAGAAGAAATTTGGAGCAGCTACATTTCTCCCTAAACTCAATCAGATACACTAAAAAACATGTTTCACAACTAGTGAACATAACTCACACTGTACAATGATCCAGAAACCCAAATTTTGGATATAGCACCTTCCAACAACCATGATCAACATATCTAAACCACATGAACATAGGAGAAAATCTCGAAGCAAAACCCAGAGCAACAACTGAACACTTGCAACCTTTCTTTATTAAAATTTTCTCAATATCCTTGACATATACAACCAATAACCTGAATCCATGAAATTAATGACAACAACAACCAGTTAACCAGTTGACATCAATGACAACACTTTAATACTTGTAACAATATCTTCATTCTTGCAACATGGAGGACTTATGGTAGGATATGAGATGAGTGTTGAATCAAATTTTATTATTTGTAGTCAACTCATTCCTTTCACCTCTTATACAAATGATTTGATTTACCCGTAGAAGCATATGGAATCTAAATATACAAAGGGAAGAGGAGTCCCTACACAACGAAGTGTAAAATTGCAACATCATTTAACAAGATCCATTTATCGGTGTTTGTCCAAATTTTCTTTTGGGAGGTCATTATGAAGAAGAGACTATTTTTGATTTCTTGTTTTCCTTGCTCCAATTGAGAATGAAAAATATGAATCAATTACTTGGAGTAGGGAACCAACTGATGCATATGTGTAAATCAAGGAGATTTTTTATGATGCACTAGCTTTAGTTAGTTAAATTTTTAAAGCTAAAAAAATTAACATTGATCTAATAGTTGAAAGCTATCCATATACCCATTTAAAACAACAAAATTACACTTCATTGTTGTATCATAGTAGTCTATATGTTCTCCCATCACTCATGAATTTAGTCTTATTATAGAGAAACTACTGATATGTCCACAAAGGATTTGTGTGATGTTTTTTATTAGGCAAATAATTGTACTAAAAAAATTGATGCATACATATATATGGATGAATACCCATTTTATATCTAGAGTCGCATCATTTGGCTTAACTACCTAAATTGGATATCTCTTGTATTGTTAGTTATGTTTATATCTTGAAGATTTATGGGAAATACCCTCCCAAGCTTGGTAGGGCTCAAAAAGAAGAGGCCTTATTTTCTCTCTTATCTAGTTCAATTTTTCTTTTTCTCAATCCTATCATGGGTTGCTTTCTCAATGTCCATATTTTTCCTTGGAAATGCACATTGTTGGGAATAATTTCCCTAGGATTTAGGCAGTTACAAAAAAAACCAGCATGGCCCACTTGTCTTCAAGGAATATTTCTTATATAAGTACAATCTCACAAAAACCATGTCTTTAATATGAAATGTTCTCACAATACTATGAGGGTGATATGAATTCAATTAATAATTCATGTAACAATAGTTGGAAAATAAGTACTTGTGGTATTGTGAAATACAACTCGATAATATCTCATCAAAAGAGTCATGTACCTTCAAAATTCCTCTTTATTTTCTTTTCAACAAGATTTATACTTTTTCATAAATATGAAAGGTCACCACATCCTTGGAAGTTGAAATGAACAGTTGGATGGGGACCAAACAACTAACTAAAGTAGAATATTTAAAAAACATGTTTATTCCAGTACCCCAACTTCATGTGGTCATATCTATTGAACACTTTTAGAGACTTAGAGGGGTGATTAGTCTACACAAAACTTAATCCATTTCAAAACTTGAAACTTTCAGCACAACTCAAACTCCTTTAGTAGATAAAGATATAATTTCAAGCAGAGCAGTAATAGAGAAGAATATAGAAATTTGAATCTTTAATAACTTTAGAAAAAATTACCAATGAAAGATATAGCAATAATTGGAACTATAATAAAGAAAATAAATTGAGAGCACACTCATGCACAAGGAGAACATCGTATTTACGTGGAAAACCCAATGAAGAAAAAATCATGGTGAGAGTTAACTCACAATATAGGCTCACTACCAAAAAACTTCAAGGAAGGATCACTACCTTAAAGAAAGATATAGAGGACTTTTTGAATTGAAGACAACATGACTTTAGGAACGAGATACAAGGACCTGATGAGATTCACTATCTCAGAACAAGATACAATATGATTTAGAGGGAATTACATTGATTTTCCAACATAACACTTTGTTGATTGAGGTGTTACAACACAACTGATCTTTCCTTTCACAATATTTATCACTATCTCTATTGGATATTCAATACAATTTGCACACACACTTCTTCACACTTGTACACTTCTCCACCTTGTTGCATCTAAAATTATCTTGCATTTATATCCACCTCAACACTTCAATTCTTCAATTAGGTTGGCTAGGAAGAGAATAAACAATTAATTTAACTAGTCGGCCACCAAAAACATAATGCAGTCCTATCCCAAAGATAGAGAGGACCAAAAAAAATATTATCAGTTCTTCCAATGTGATCCAAAATAATTTGCATGCATACACACATCAACCTAATTCAACATTAAGGAAACATGTGGATGAAACATTGAAGTGTATAACTAGTCGGCTCAAAGACATACTTTCAATTGAATTTACTTGATTTGGTCCCAAACAGGATAGGTTAGGACCCAATTCTATCATTACAAATCTTCCATTGGTTGTGGAACACTTCAAGCACATGGTCCAAGCAAAGGAACAAGCCCTATCGACCAAATATCCACAAAAGGTCAAGAAATCCAACTCAAGATGCAATACGGCACCAAAGCGGCCAATTAGAAATGTGTGGATCACATGGGGATATTCCTTGAATATCCAACAAAATATTCATACATTTATTTCATAATTTCATGCCGTCAACAACCACCACTAATGAAAAAGGTACAAAATATTTCATTCCATAAACACAAAATGAAAAATCATGAGGTACAACATTAACATATTAGCTTGCAGATCACTTCAACACATGAGATTGGAATTGATACATTAAACAAATGTTGAGATCACATTCACCAAGCCATAGGAGAAGAGACATCAATGTGGAGAAATGTAGAGCATTTCCCACACTAGTTTGGACAACCAACAACACTTCCAACCTTCAATAATTCACGAAGATCTCATCGACAACATACTGATGAGAAATAAACAGGTTCAATATTGATTATTGGAAAGATTCAACCTCTATCCAAATATGACTTAAATGGATGAGATACAAGGCTTGGACTACAAAAATGTGAAAATATGAAACATATATATAAATCTGAAAATTTAGTTTCCTTAATATGGAAATACCATGACAACATCCATCTTCTTTATGATGCCAAAAAATAACCAACATAACATGCTTATAAACACTACCTTATGTGAAATTATAACAAAAATAAATGAATAATATCTAAAACATAGAAAAAGGTTGGATGTGCAAAATAGGAAGACCTATTAATGAGGGACCTATGCAAAAAAGCACAAAAGGGGTGTCCACCTAATCACAAACCCACCTTTTCCTATTTCATTAGGAAGAAGGATAGTGCCACAAGAGATTATAATTCACCTACAACCCTTAAGGTGATTCAAATCCAAGTTTTAGGACACTATGTGATCTCTCCTTCCTTATGATAGAAAAGTGTAAAATATGATTGAAATTGATGCGAGAGCATCCTTGGTTGTAAAGCAATCTTGTATCAACCAAAAGCATTTATTTTCTTGCATTTCATTTAGTAACAGTTTTATTATTTCATTTTTCATTTCACTGTATTATCGTTTCTTAGCTCATGGAGCAACATATAACACCTACACATGGACATCTATTACATATCCAGATTTCAGATCATTTGCATTTTTTTTCTAAAATTTATCGCTATCAAAATTTTATTGTATTTCATAGTCAAAGCATTTCAGGCCGACCTAGTCCAAATTTCTTAGTGTGGACCTATTCCAAAATTTATGGAGCTTAATGGGACATCATACAAGAATTTTGGGGTCCAATTAGATCTATCTTGGAGATTCACAAGACATTTATATTCATAAAGGGTTGTCTTCTCATGTTTTAAGGTTGACATTCACAGTTGTTCATTCTTCGGGTTTTGTAAACCCTTGTGGCCAACACAGACCTTTGTTGGAGTTGGAGAATCATATTTATAATAATTTTTAGTCATTTTGATAAGGTAGTAATTAGTAATTCATTTAGATAGAGATTGATTGATAATTAAATGTTTCCATCAACCCCTTGGGGGACTAAAATAAGGCCTTTGGCCAATTGTAATGTTGAATTCCCTTGTGGCAGGCCTATTAGCCCTGGTTCTTTTCCCATGAGGCATATGTTCCATGTAATATTTCCAATTTAATAATATTTTTTGTAGATCATTTTCTTGTGTTATTTCCGCTATGTTGACTCTAAGCTACATGGTTTGGACTGTTCTTTTTGAACCGTCCATTTGTGACTGCACCAAGTGGTATTAGATCAAGTTTGTGAGTCATGGGGGAATTCCTTGAGATGAATATATCATCAACTTGAGGTAGACTAAATGTTTTTTCAACCAATCACCGATTGTGAGGTAGTTTAAACCCTTGTAGCCAGATCGTCGAATTGAGGTAGTTGCACTAAATTTAAGGGGAGAGATGCCACCGAGGAGAGCGCCTATTATGGTGAATGTTGTTGGAATAATGGATGAAATGGTGGAAATTATGTGTGAGATGCGAGTTATATTAGATGCAATAGAAGAATATTAAGGTGAGGCCTAAACCCTAGGTAGGAGGATGAAATCGATGATGAAGCATATCATGTTGTGAATCAATTTGTAGAAGCCCTAGGTGAAGAAGACAAAGAATTAGATTAAATGAATATGTTGAAAGTGATCTCCAAAATTGGAAAAAGACCTAGAGTTGAAATTTAAATCCTAAAGAATTGATTGATTGGATCAGTGAAGTGGAAGAATACTTTGAATATGAAGAAATTGAAGATCTAGAAAGAGTCATATTTTCAAAATAAAAGTTGAAAGTCCATGTTGCTTTATGGTGGAAATAAGTTCAATTCAATAGAAATAGAAGAGGAAAAGAGAAAATCATCAAATGGGATAGAATGGTGACAAATTTGAAGAATTAATTCATACCAATTGATTATGAACTAGAGTTGTTGAAAATATTATAGAACTTAAGACAAAAGGAGAGATTTGTGAAGGAGTATAGTGAAGAATTTTACAAAATGATCATTAGGATTGGGCATAGTGAATCAAGTAAAGAAAAGGTTGCAAGATATATCAATGGACTAAGGAAAAAAGTTCAAGAAGAATTGAGCCTAGTAAAGATGACATCAATTGAGGATGCATATCAATTTGCATTGAAGTTGGAGGAGAAGTTGAACAAGAAGTTTGAACAAAGGAAAAGAAGTGTGAGAGGCTGATTCTAGAGGAGCGAATCCCAATCTAGAGAAAGAAGACCTTATGCAGAATACAACAAATATGTAAAACCTTACTGAAGTGAAGAAAAGGATGCCAATTAATACCACAGAAGGAGACATTTCTATCACAATGATAGAGGAGGTCACAATTATTACCGCAATGATGGATACTAGAGAGATGAAGGAATATTTGAGAGAAGAACATTTAGGGGAAACTATTTCAAGTGAGGAGGTGGACATTAAGCTTTTGAGTATCATCAATGAAGTACCAAAAAGAAACCTGAGCATACCAAAAGAAAAACATATGTGGGTAAGGAACCCGTTGAATCCCCTAATTCATATGGGAAACCTAAGAAAGGAAAATCATTGGTGATGAGGAGAGCTTTGATGTATAAAGAAGTGATTGAGGAACCACCCCAAAGGAAATGTTTATTCAAAACAACATGTAAGTCTGGAGGAAAGGTATGTAAATTTATCATTGATAGTGGTAGCACAAATAACCTAGTTTCAGAAGGGATGGTAAACAAGTTGAATTTGGGAATATTTAAACATCCAAACCATTATAATATCTAAGTTGGTTAGAGGAACAAGAGAGGGAAATATTCTAGGCTATGGGTGAGGAAGTGGTTGTTGAGGAACCTTCATGTGATCTAAGTAATGAATGTCTTATTCTACTACAAGAAATAATTGAAGGTGACCAGTTGTAGCGGCAAGACAATAAAAAGGTAAATGAAATTATTACAATAGAGGAATCAGTCCTCTCATTTGATGTCCTCCATTTTTTATTGAATACAAAGATGAAATATTTCCTATACCTACATCAATAGAAGCCTTTAAGCAACTTGGTTCTGGCTTGATGGACGAAGACAAATCCAATATTTTGGAGTGGCAATAGAAAACATGTTTACTGCCTACTATATGGATGAAGATCCCCAATCTATTGAGGTCTACAATTTTGAGGTGGAGGATCTCTTTTAGGATGTTATAGAAACCTTTTGTTTAGTTTTAAACATCAAATCATCACCCCTAGAAGAGGATCTTTATGAGTAGTAGCACAAGAGTGAGGAGGCAATAGAGGATGTGGCAACCATTTAATTCCAAGAGTCTATTTCTATTATAGCCAATTGCCAAGAAGAAATCAAAATAGAGAGACATTCTAAAGAATTTAGTTCTTCGCTTGAAGTGTCTCACAAATATGAGGTATGTGTTGATGAAGTGTGCATCAATACAAGTAATTATGATGTATGTTAGTTTTTTGCTATCCCTGAATGTAGCAATGTTGAATATGAGGTCTTCATTCAAGATGAAAATGTGACCTTTGACATTAGGGATAATGTGACTAAGTTATAATGCTTCACATGGAACCAACATGCTAAAAAATCCACCATTGATGAGCCACACATCTTTCAGGAGAGTGATAATCCTATTGCTCAATTTGATATTATGCTTGAGCTCCAAAGAATTTCATTTAAGATGCATGAAGAAGAGATTCCTTGTGCAGATCAACAAATAGGTTTGGCATATTTTGCATCACCATGTGAGCTAGAAAATTTCTCTTTTTGTTTCATCTCATGAAATGAGGAGTTCAGAAGTGATGGTATTGGCTTATCCTTTTGTGAGAAGATTTATCTTCCCTCTATAAAAAATTTATCTTAGATGTTGACCTATCTTAGAAAAGGTTCACCCCTACTATTGAATGTTCACCTAAGGCACCACTGTCAGATGAGACTAACACTTGCACCATATGGCTCCCCTACAATGGAAAAGTTTACAATGGAGTGATCCTTCACCTTGCAAGCATCTTGTGTAGTTCCATGCATGGTGGTAGTATTTTTTGTGGTTGCAATTGGGTGAGGTCTACCACTATGATCTAAGGGAGATTAGCTCCTTTAGAAGGTTCATCTTTGACAGAGGTAAATTTCCATTTATTGCGTTTTGTTAGATTATGTACATATTAGTTAGTTTCTCTTACTTTCCATGAATTGATTTTGTACACCTTGCATTCTCCTTAAGGTAATGTATGCTTCTAGTTTTCATTCTTCTCTCCAAGTGAAACTTGTACATGTTTTTCCCTTGGGAGGCCCAACTATTGAATTTTTTCCCTTATGACTTTGTGGCCAATGGATCGATAAGGCCTCTAGATTCCATGATTATCAAGCAATCATCTTGTAGAAATCACCATAAATATTGATATTTCATGCCACCCTTTAATGAACCATCATTGATAACTAATCTGAGGGATCCTACATGGGTCATCGTGCATGAATTTTCCTTGAGGAGGTTCTTAAAATTGGCTAAGTCCTAAGTTTTCAAGCTTTCAGGTTTTTGCTTCCCTTCATAATGGAATACCTTCTTCATCACTCCTCCTTGTCTTATTCCCCCTTTTTTCTTTCCTTTCCTTCTAAGTGTTTTAGGTTTTGGCCATCAGCCTTACCCTTTAACCCTTACTTCTCTCTTGTGGTAAGCCTTCAGCCTTACCCCCAATACCTAAGTCTTGAAGAGGCTTCAATATTTTCCTAAGTCTTGATTTTTTGGACTTCGGGGGTTGGGCTTCCCTCTTATCTCTTTCCATATTTTCATATTAGGAATTAGGGCTTCCTCCCAACCCCCGATCCCCAAAATATCTTCACCCTTCAAACATCAAGCTTTCAGCTTCTACATTTCTTCTCTCTCACTTTCACCCCTTCCAAATTCAGGTAAGTGTTAAGTTTTCAGACTTCAGGCTTCAGATTTCTCCGTTACCTCTTACATTTCTTTGGTAATAGGTAGCTCACCCCACTGACCTTTGATGGTTCTCTTCAGTCTTTTGTCTTTGGTCCTCCCCTTTACCCTTTCACATTTTTGATAAGGCGTAAGCCTCCTCTATGACTTATAACATCTAACAAAAGCAACCTTTTGGACTTCGCAGTTCCCTCTATCCTCTTCCATCTTTATGCCTTCCATCAGTATGCAGTATGGTCAACTCCCAAAGCCCGATCCCTAACAGTTTGATGCCAATGAAGCATAAGGTATGAATTAGTCCCACCGTTATATCCCCAACAAAGATGCTCTTTCATGGCTCCATACCATTTAATGCACAAAAAATAATTTTTTTCGAGCCCGATGCCTTGACCATTCAAAGGATTTGACGTCTTTTTTGGGTGAAACCAATAATTCTCAAGCTACCTTTCTAAGTGGCCTATTTTGATTTCTACACCTCAAGTACATCATTTACTGCAATTCTTGACTTTTTTAGGTGGATTATGGTTGCCCATGCTAATTTATTGATAATGTATTGTCCATTTTGATGGATCCATGCCCTAATCATGATTTTCATGGGATGGCTCCATCCTTTCACACACAGTTTTCATTGCTAACCCTATCTGGGTTATGGTTTGGTATATGGTCATCCAAGTTATGCCTGATCTATAAAGGCAATAATTGTATTCATTTTAATGGTTCTTCCTTTGGCTCCTCCAAGGTTTTTCTTTGGAAAACTTATGCATTTCTTGTATCTCTACAATTGTAAAGATTGAATTTTTTCCTTTACATCATTAAAATTGATCAAGCTTTCCTCCTCTCAACTTTTTTATGTTTGTTTAAGTTCATTAGCTTCATATCTAAGTGTTTATTCTCTCTTTCAATGCATATATGTTGAGTTAAATTATTTATAGTTTTTATTTGAGAATCTTTCTTTCCTTCTAGCACCCTATCAAACCCTAACCTCCATGTTTACCTTTGGAATCTACCAAATAGAGAATTGTGTGAGTATTTTGACTCTCTTATTTGATGTACTAAGAAATATTGGTCAGGAAGAAATAGTTTTCTATCTTGGTGTACCACCTCCCATTTCATGTTCATGTTATCCTTATAACTCTTTTCCCTTGTGAGTTGTTAGAGTAGGATAGTGGTAGGTTTTCCATATGTTGGGTTGGGCCAACACACTACACTTAGATCGGAGGATTTTTGCCTTCTCTGGAGATTCAACCTCATACACGCAAGGTCTCACACCTTGAGGTCATTTCCATTGTGTCATTGGAATGATGAACCTCACATTCAGCAAGGTGTGATTTCATGTGACAACAATAAATATTTAGGATAATATCAAATAAATATCTCAAAGGGTTTGTGAGGTTCCTTATGTTGGCCTAGCTTCTTAAGAATTAGAGCCCCCCAAAGATATATTTTTAAGGCATAAAGAGATAGGAAAAAAAAAGGAGGTATTTCTTATAAAATATTTTGATTATGTTAAAAGAAGAGAAGGTTGTTTTAGGGGGGATTTCAATGCAATAAAAAACCTATAAGAAAAAAAAGGAGGTATAACTCCCCCCAAAAAAGTGATGAAATATTTCAATCACTTCAGTAATATCAATAACCTCTTGGAATACCCGACAACATATAGTTTACACACTTGGTCGAATAAAAGGAAATATTTTTGTATGATTGCAGAATGGTTAGATAGATTTTTAATCACATCAGAATGGTTTCCCTCTGATAAGTCTTTTAGAGCATCAATTCTACCCTTCACAGGTTTCAATCACTTCTCCATATTTCTTGACCTATTCAATCACTCGAGTGGTCAAAAATCATTTAAATTTAAAGAAATGTGGTTTAGGGACAAGATTTTTTTAGGTCTACATCAATGAGGTCATTATTAAGAATGGAATGGATAGCACCACCTTCCAAATACAAAAAATCATATAGGATAATTTAGAGGAATTCTTATCCCATGAAGAAGCATATTGGAGGCAAAAATCTAGGGAACTATGGCTAAAAGAAGGTGACATAAATACAAAAAAAAATCATGCATCAACAAAATTTGTAAAAGAAAACCAATACCATCTTTGCAATAGAGTCAAAATCAGTGGGAATAATAAAAGAGGAAGCAAAAATTCATAAAATAATAGTATTTTTATTCTCCAACCTTTTATTCCCCAACCAAGATGCACCTTAGCCACAACTTCAAGGAATCCAACATCAGATTCTGGATAAAATCTCCGCATTAGTAACTTTGGAGGAAAACAATGAATTCATGAAGCATTTTTCTCTGGAAGAAGTTAAGAATATAGTCTTCTCTCTCCCTCTTGAGAAAGCTCATAGTCCTGATGGACTTACCTTTTCTATAAAAAAAATTGTCTTTTATGGGAGAAGACATCTAGCGAGCCCTAGAAGAATCATAGAGGAATGTTAATATCCTCAAAGATTTCAACAAAACATTTATTGTATTGATTCTAAAAAGTAAAGATCCCACCTCATTCACATATTTTAGGCCATTGTATTTATGCAACACAATATAAAAAATCTTCACAAAAGCAATTTGTCTTTGTTTATCAAGAATAATTCCAAAATTAATATCAGAATAATAAGAAGGTTTCATCTCTAGCAAGGAAATAGCTAAAGGAGAAATTATAGCTCATGAAGTGCTACACTCAATACATTCAAAGAAATTTATAGCCATGATAATAAAGCTAGGCATGATAACAACATACCATAAGGTATGCTAGTATTTTTTAATGAAAGTATTAGCCAAATTTGGCTTCTCTAGAAAAATGGTGCAAATAGATATTATTAGCGCTACAAGGTGCAAAGTTTTCAATCATCATTAATGGAAGTCCAAAAGGGTTTTTTCAATACAACCCAAGGTGTAAGACAAGGATATCCCCTATCTCCTTTTCTTTTCATCATCATGGCAGAGGCATTAAGTAGATTCATATCAGCAAAACATGAAGAACAACAATGGAAAGGGATTAAGATTTCAAGAACACCTATTTCACTGACACACCCTCTCTTCATAGATGATACTTTATTATCTAGTAAACCCTCCATTTCAGAGGCCAAATGCATAAAGGAAGTACTCAATAAATACTCTCAAGTGTCAATCCAAATGATCAACCCTTTTAAGTCAAAAATATTCTTCTTGAATACAACCTCAATCTTGTATTCAAGAATTTTACCAATCATGGGGTTTAAATTAGTAAAATTTCAATGAAAATATTTGCGAATCCCTTTCTTCACAAAGGCTCATAAAAAATATTTTTGGATAAGGTTCTTGATACAATCATAATTTGAGTTTCAACATCGAGCGAGAAGTGGTTGTCTTTAGTAACTAATATGGTATCAATCAATTCAATCCTTTCAATAGTTCCTAGTTATATTATGTCAGTCTTAAATATTCCTAAAATGGTCTAAGAGGATATAGAAAAACAAATCAAACAATTCATATGGTAGTCCTTTAAAGAAGGGGATAAAAAAATTTAAAAAATCATCTCATGTCTTGGGAAAACTTGTGTAAATGAAAATCCCAAGATGGTGCAAGTTTACAAAATTTAACAACAAGGAATAAAGAATTAGGAGAAAAATTAGCATGGAAGTTGTACGCGAAACCTAAAGCTAAGTGGTGTAGGTTAATGTAGGCCAAATATTTAGATTTTGTTGATCAAGAAAGAATCTTTACAATTCAAAATCCAAAATTCTAGTTATAAGATATGGAACTTCCTAATAGAATTTTGAGAATTTATCATTTTGCATTTGACATAGCTCATTAACAAGGGGGGTCAGACTCTTTTTTCGGAGGATTCATGGAATGGTCTCCCCCTCTAGAAAAAATTGAAGACTTGCAAGAGGAAAAAAACTTCCTCAAATAAAATTGGGGCAATCTTATTTAGGATTACATATCTTTGGATTTAGATTCATGTGGCTCAAACACTAAATGGAGATACTTCTCTTCTTGTGCATTTCCATACGAACAAAAATTCCTACTCAACAATCATTTAAAAAGGAGAATAATTTTTGTAATAGGTCAATCAGATAAATTGATATGGGCCCCCACAAAATCAATCTCATACAATGTGAAACAAGGTTATAAATTTTAAATAAACCTTGAGAGATTGACAAGAACTACAAGGCCATATAAGTTGTGTTGTAATGAAATGATACTGCTAAAGGCTAGATAATTTACATGGTTAGATCTAAATCATAGAATTTTGATAAGTGAGCATAGCCAAAAACTTGGATACAAACTCTTTTAGTTGTGTCTTATATGTGGTAAATATGAGGATACATTGGATCACCTCCTCATTTAGTGTGATTTTTCTCATGCATGTTGGAAATAGCTTCAAAACAAGCTAGAATGGTAGGCCCCACTAGGAAACACCTTGGTGCAAGTTTTCAACAGTTGGCCCCCACTAAACAGTTCTTCCCTCTTATCATTTATTTGGATTACCTCTCATTTTTTGGTCATTTAAAACATTTGGTGCGAGAGGAATAGAATAAGTTTTAGAAAAGAGACAAACCCACTCAAACAAGTGCTTCAAAATTAGAACTCTCAATATCAAATATAATCATGGCAAGGGTGTTAAAGCTCCAATCATTAGGAAACAACAAACCATTTTCCTCATGGGATTTTTAAATGTTAGACAAATGGAAGAATATTGTGCTTGAAATTCCTAGGGTTGTCCCATCTCAAGACTCAAACCATTAAACAGATCACAAGTTCAATAGAAACCTCCACAAAAAGAACTCTAGAAGTTAAATTTTGATGGAGCTTCATGAGGAAATCCAATCTAGAGCTAGATGTGTAAGAGTTTATTGGCAAGGTTTAGTTCATTCAACTCTAGCTATAAAACTCCCTACATGAACAAGAAACAAAGCAAAAGTGCAAGAATTGCTAGAAGGATCAGTCCTAGCAAAAAAAGAAAAAATAAAGAAGATTTAGATTGAGGGTGACTCCCTCAACATTATAAATTCATGCAATAAGAAAGAGACACCTAAATTATATAATGCATCACATTATAGAAATTCTATAATCATTTGACCAATTTTGTACATCTCATTGTTATTGAGAAGGTAATCATTTTGCAGATTGCCTTGCCAATATGGCTTGCAATGAAAATTCAAAGCTAATAATCCTAAGGAGTGAAGATATAAATAAATATCCTTCATTCCAAGCAATATCCAGAGAAGAATGTCAACCTGGCCAAAAGGGGTAACTTGTTGCAAGTATGTTTTTGATGTTGTCATTGATGTTAATAGTATGGAGATTGTTGGTGTTGTGGTTTGATAAGAAGGTGTTTTGGTGTTTTCATCAATGTTTTCATTGATTTCTTGTATGGTTATGATGGATAAGTGTTGCAATTGTAGTAATTTCACTTAGTTTCCAAGTGCTTTTGAGAAAATTTGAATAAAAGAGTGTGTAGTGTGACAAAGGTGTGTCCAATGTTGTGCTCCGCATTTCTTCATGATTGAAGATATGATTGTATGGTTTCTATTTGATGATCAAAGGTATCCAAAGGTTCTATATCTAGATTTTTAGGTTCTAGATCATTCTGATGTGGAAGTTATGTTTGACAATTTTCTTGTTTATGTAAAAGGTTGTTTTTGGAGAAATGAGATTGCTCTAGATTTCTCTATAGTAAGTTTCTTGTCTTCTAGAATTGGGAACATGCGTATATTGTCTATATTTATATTCCTTTGGAGTTTTTGGTGTTGAGTTTTTTCGCAAGCATGAATTCATAAGTTATATTTTGTGGCAGTATCTGGTTGCATAGAATGATGGTGTTCTAAATTTTAGGTGGTTGTGGGAGTGTTGTACAATATTTTGATGATGATAGAATATTCTAAGATGTTTGGATGATGTTAAGTGTCTTTTTGTGGTCCACATGCTATTTTATACTTGGAGAAGCGTGTATGTGGTCACTTGTAGTGTTAGTTTAGGTTTGGGTGACCTGGCATGCTAGCACTATTTGTGAAGGTACATTGTGGATTTTGGATGTGTTGAGTAGTGTGGTGATGTAGTTTTAGGTCCTAGTTAATCCTTGGCATGGTCTACCTTCACTTCTTTCTACCACAGAATTTTTTGGTGCCGACTTATTTGGGTGTTGCGTATTTGAGGTACATATGTTTCATTAATGCCAACCTAATTGAGATTTTTTAGGCCATAGATGGTATAAATGCAAGGTGAGTTGTTGGAGATGTGAATTTGATCGAGTTAGGTGATCTGAGTGTGATATTTAATGCTTATAACTCCAAATGCAATGAACAAAAGGTGTCTACATTTTCAATGTGCTTGACTTTGCTAGAGGCAGTGAGCCAAAGGTTGTGTATGGAATAGATTTGTAGTGGTGTAATTCCTTATCACTCTGAGATATTGAATCTCTTTATAACAATTTCTTCATTTCTTCTTTCTTCTTGGTAATGAGCCACCTAGAAGTGATCCTTTCTTCTTTTTTGGGCAGTCATCCCTTGGTAGTGAGCCTAATTGTATTCAGTGTTGTTATTCATATATGTGCGATAATCCTCACCATGGTTTCTCCCTTCTTAGGTTTTCCACGTAAATTCGGTGTTCTCTTGTGTATGGTTGTGTTTTCATTAATTTTCCACTTGTTTACATTCTATTAATGCTTAATGAGGGTTTAAAGTCTGATAAGGGTTTAAAATTTAATGAGGGATTGAATTTTTTAATGTACAACTAATTCACCCCCTCTCATTTGTCATGTTCATATAAAAATTGGTATTAGAGCTATGAGTCCTTGGAGAAAGCTTAATCGCTTAAGGTAGATTTGCATGGTGCACAAGAATGGTATCAAAGCTCTTATGTTTGATGGAACAAATTATGCTTATTGGAAAGACAAAATGAAATCCTTTTTGGTATCTCTTGTATTCAGTGTCTGGAAGTCAATTGAAAGAGGATATACTATTCTTGTTGTTGGTTTGGAAATTAATGATGAGATCAAGGAATATGATAACAATGGAAAAGCAAGGAATGTTATATTGAGTATACTTTCTAACTCAAAACTTGGAAAGGTGATAAGTCTAAAAACTGCAAAAGAGATCTAGACAAAGTTGGAGAGAATTTATGAAGGAGATGATAAAATCAAGAAAGAAAATATTCATAATTACAAATCCAAATTTGAAACCCTAAGGATTCCTGAAGATGAATATATTACTACCTACATACTCAGAGTGGATGAAATTGGCAATGCCATCAATGGTCTTAGTGGTAAGCTAGAAGAAAGTGAAGTTGTGAAAAAGGTTTTAAGAACTCTTCCTAAAGCTTATAGTTCTAAAGTCTTTTCTATTGAGGAAGCTCAAATTTTGGATAATTATTCTAGAGATAAAAAATTTGGTGCTTTAATTTCTTATGAATTAAGATAGTTTGGTCAAGATGCTACAAAGAAAGAAACTATTTTTGAAGTCAACAAAGTAGAGAAGGTTGATGAATCAGATCTAGATGATCTTAATGAGGTGGAAGAAAATTTTGTAAGAAGATTGAAAAAGGGCACTAGAAAATACAAAGTTAAGTTACCCTTTTAAGTGTTTCAATTGTGGAAAGATAGGTCATTATGCTTCTAAATTTCCAAAGAAAGTTTCAAATGATAAACATAAGGATCATACAAGAAAATTTGTCAAGAAGAGTTATTATGTTGAAAGAGACAATGGTGTATTTAATGGTGAGGAATAAAATTGTCCTAATGGTGATAGTGATGAATTCTTGTTCATGGCTCTAAATGTTTGAACTAATTCTACTAATTTTGAAAGATGTGTAAAGGAAAGTGCTTCGATAATATATCACAACATTGAAGGAACTATGGTGACTAATTTTCATGCAAGAGAAGAGAGGAATTAGTAGATAATTGATAGTGGATGCTCAAATCATATGACAAGTGATAAGAGTAAGTTTTTCAAACTTTATAAGTATGATGGTAGTCTTGTTAAGTTTGGTAATGATACATCTACTAAGATCTATGGAAATTTTTCAATTAGTTTTGATGGCAAGCATAAAACAGATGATGTTCTCTATGTCAAGGGTCTCAGGCATAATCTTCTTACTATAGGATAGATGTGTAGCAGAGGATACAATCTGGTGCTTTAGGATGATGGTTGTGAAATTAGAAAAGGAACATCTAGAATTTTTTATGTTGCAGGGACAAGCACATAAGGTAGTATTTATCAGCTCAAAGGTAGTGGTGCTAAATGCTTTATATCTCAAATCAATGGAAGTTGGCTATGGCATAGAATAATGGGTCACATCTATTGCAAGTATGATCAATTGGTGTTTTCATTGATGTCAACAATCTTATGTTTTCATTGATGACTATAGTTGAATGATATTGTTGCAAGAGTATGAGTAGTTGATGCTTTGATTATTTGCATTATGTTGTCATTAGTAAAGCTATTGGTTTCAACCTCTAGTATTGCTTTGATAAGATTCTATCTATGGTTTTGGAAATGTTTAAGATGATGAGGATGTGTCTCTAGTGCTTGGTTTCCAAGTGCTTTTGAGAAAAAATAATAAAAAGAGGAAATAATGTGTTGCAGTGGTGTTTTGGGTGACGGATTTATCTTCTAGTTTGGTTTCACATTTCTTCTACATTGAAGATCTGCCTATTCGATTTGGATATGTTGGTGATAGGTTTTCAAAGATGTTGTATTCAAGAGTTGGTGTGCTAGATCATTGTACAAAAGAAGTTGTGTTCACCAATGAATGATTGTGCATTGCAGAGGTGTCTGGGAGAAATTTATTTGCTCTGCATTTCTTTGCAGTTATGTTTCAGGTCTTGTGATTTTGAGTGTATGTTGATGGTGTTGGTATTTTACCTCATTCAAGAGGTTTTGACACTTTGTGCTTTAGAAGATGGTTTTTCAAGTAACAGTGTATGGAAAATTTGTCTAAGTATATTGGGTTTGTACATTCTTAAGGTTGAAGTTATTGCGAAGGAGTTTTTTGGGTTTCAAGGTGTTTGAGGAATATTCTAAATCATGTTTGAGTGTGGTGTGTGGTTTGTAAGTTATCCTTAGGATTGAGGAAGCGTGTACTTAAAATTCTAATGGTGTTTGCATGGGTAGCAATCGACCTGGTATTTACACTACATGTGAAGGATAAATATTGTTTTTCGTAGTGTGTGGTTGAGTAGTTTTATTGATTTGGGTCCCAATTAAGGTTTGATGTGGTCCACTTTCACTTCTACCCACCACTTAAGTATTTTGGTGTTGATCTAATTTGAACTTGCATGTTTGAGGTGCATAGTCAACCTCATAGAGGGTTTCAAGGTTGAAGATGGTATAATTATGAGTTGAATTATTAAAAGATGTAAAATAGAGGTGTAAGATGTGAATGATATGAAATGAAAATTTGTAGAGTTTTAAATTGAGTGATGAAGTGTGAGATTTCAATTATTAGTTTACTGGATGCAGTGAATAGAAGGTGGCTACAATTCTTCAATCAGAGTGTGAAGGTGTTGATGTCATTGTGGTGGATTCTCTATTGCATTAAGATGATTTTCTCTATATAAAATTCCTTCTCTATCTTCTTTTCTATTCTAACAGGGAACCCTTTGGCAATGAGCCTTTCTTCTTTGGGCAGTGAGCCCTCTGGAAGTGAGAAATTTTGTATTCGGTGTTGATATTACTTATATTTTGAGCTAATCCTCACTGTGGTTTTTCCCTTATTGGGTTTTCCATGTAAATCTCATGTCCTCTTGTGTATGGTGTTAAATTTTAGTTTATTTTATTTTATTTTCATGTTAATTCATCATAAAAAAATTAAGGGTTTAATGAATGAATGTGGATTTGAATGTTAATGAGGGTTTTGAAGTTTTAAGTTACAACTGATTTGCCCCCCTCTCAATTGTCTTATTTATTCAACAACATCAATTTTGATAGCCTAGAAAATATTAGTTCTACTGATGTTGTGAGAGATATGTCAAAGATTAAAAAACCTATTAATGAAATCTACAAGGAATGTCAATTTGGAAAGAAGAAGAAAAATAAGAGGTTCAAGACTAATGAATATTCTACCACATGTCCTTTTGATTTGGTGCATATAGACCTATGTGGACCTACCAAAATAAGAATCTCTCAAGGTGATAGGTATTTTATGTTGTTGATTGATGATTATTCTAGAATGACTTGGGTCGAATTTCTCAAAGAAAAATCAAAATATATCAATATATTTAATACATTTAAATCTATGGTTGAGAATGAAATAGATGTGAAAATAAAGTGCTTGAGGTTTGACAATGGTGGTGAGTTTACCTCCAATGATTTTAATAGTTTTTTGTGAAGATCATGGGATTAAGAGGCATTTTTATCTCCTAGGACTCCTCATCATAATAGAGTTGTTGAGAGGAAGAATAAAATAGTTCAATAAGCTATTAAAACGATGATGAATGAAGCAAATCTAGGAGATGTCTATTGGAGAGAAGTTATTCATACTGTTATCTATATTCTTAAGAAAGGTCAAGAAAGAGTGAATAGTTAAAGACTCCTTATGAGTTATGATATGGTAAACCTCCTATTATGAAATACTTCAAAGTGTTTGGAATTAAATGATATATCAGAAGAGATGAAGAAAACATAGGAAAAATTGATGCAAGATCTGATGAAGGAATCTTCCTTGGATACTCTACAATAAGCAAAGAATACTGGGGCTATAATAAAATAATAAAGAAGATTGTTGAAAGTGAAAGTATCAAAGTGGATGAAGAATCACATTAGAGTTCTATATTGATAGAAGGATATGAATGATGCAGGAGCATCCCTGGTTGTAAAGCAATCCTATGTCAACCAAAAATAGTTATTTTCTTGCATTACAAAAAGTAGCAGTTTTAGTAGTTCATTCCACATTTTACAACATTGTTGTTTCTCAGCTCACAGAGTGGGATATAACATATAAACATTGACATCCATCACATATCAAAATTTCACATCATTTTCAGTTGTCTGATGAAATTTATCACTCTCAGAACTTCATTGTGTTACCAGTCAAAGCATTTGAGGTCGACCTGGTCTAGATTTCTTAGTGTGGACCTATTCCAAATTGTGTAGAACTAAATAGAATATCATTAAAGCATCATGGGTTTTTTGGGACCTATCCTAAAGATTCATAAGTTATGTCATTGTGTGTGGAGTTAATTCTCCTTATCTTAAGGTCGACATTTGTGTATAAGCATTCATCGGGTTATTAACCCTTGTGGCCAACATGGACCTATATTGGAGCTTGAGGAGAATATTTATAATCATTTTAATTCATTATAGATCATCAATAATAAATTCTAGATCAGTAGTTCATGATTAGATAGATACAATTTTGCAATAACCCTTCAGGAGCATGTAATAAGGCACGTTGGCCAGTTGTATCATTGAATCCTTTCTGGCAAGGTGTGTGAGCCCTTGTAATTCACCCCTATGGCCAATGTTGCATTTAAGAATTCCATATTAATGAAGATTTACATTCGCATATCATTTTTTTTGTGTTATTTTTGCTATGTTGACTCATTGTTGCACAGTTCAGACTATTCCTTCTAGAACCCTCTTACCGTGACTGCACCAAGTGGTATTAAAGTGATTTTTTAATTCTTGTAGGTATTCCTTGAGGTGAAAATTTTGGCCAACTGAGGCAGACTGTATTTGTTTTCAACCAATTGTCGATTGTGAGGCAGTTGAAACCCTTGTAGCCAGATCATTGAATTGAGGTAGTTGCACCAGTTCAAGGGGAGAGATGTCACCAAGGAGAGCACCTTCTATGGAAAATGTCATTGAAAGACTGGATTAAATTCTATAAATGATGTCATGAAATGTGAGTTAGGTTAAATATTGTTGAAGAAGATCGAAGGATAGGTCTAAACCTTGAGTAGAATGATGAAAGTGAGGATGAAGTAGAACATGTGAATCAAATTGTAGAAACCCTAGATGATGAAGAAGAAAAATCATATCAAGTCAAGATGTTGAAAGTAATTTTGAAGATTGGTAAGCGGCCTAGAGTTGAAATTCAAAATTACATGAGAAATTTGAATCTTGAAGAGTTGATTGATTGGATCAATGAAATGGAAGAATACTTTGAATATGAAAAAATTGAATATCTAAAAAGAATTAGATTTTCAAAAACAAAAGTAAAAGGCCATGATGTATTATGGTGGAAAGAAGTTCAATTAGACCAAAATAGAAGAGGAAAAGAAAGAATTATCAAATGGGATAGAATGGTGACAAATTTAAAGAATCAATTCATACCAACCGATTATGAACCAGAATTGTTGAAGAGATTGTAGAACTTGAGACAAAAAGAAAAATCTGTGAAGGAGTATACTGAAGAACTCTACAAGATGATAATCAAAACCGGCCATAGTGAAGCAAGTAAAGAAAATTTTGCAAGATATATCAATGGACGAAGAACAAAAATTCAAGAAGAGTTGAGTCTGGTAAACATGACATTTGTTGAAGAAGCATACCATTTGCATTAAAGGTTGAGGAGAATTTGAACAAGAAGTTGGAGCAAAGGCAGAGAGGCATAAGAGGAATATTTTAAACGAATGGACCCCAGTCCAGAGAAATAAGATCATATGTGGAGCAGAATAGAGATGTGAAACCCTACCGGAGCAAAGAAAAGGATGATAAACTATATCACTACTAGTAGAATTTGGAAAATAAATGACTAGGTGACTAAATCCTTGTCACAACAACTAAAAATGACTAGATTCTACTATTTTTTTGTAACATGGCTATAAATGAGTAAATTAATGACTAATTTGGTCATTGGGTAAAAAATTATTTAGTCACACAAATAAAAATGACTAAATAGTTAGTCACGCAAATACAAATAAGACAAAATTTTAAAAAAATATTTCAAGAAACATAGGGTGGGAGTGTATTGCACGTGCACTATTCATTTTTTCATTTAGCCTAAGGTGTTTTGATTTATAGAAGCACTTCATCTAATTCAAAGATAAAGATTGTTTGGCCTTATTCATTATTTGTTTGACAACTACATTGGCCTGTGTATTGCATATTGGGCAATAAAGATTGTTTGGAGAGGACCTAGAGACTTTTGAAAAGGTGGGCAAGGCAAAGGAATTCAAAGTTTGTTGCAATGAATTTGAAGTCGATGAGGCCCTCTGCAATGAATTCAGATTTGGGGATGCCCTTTGTAGCGAAATCAGATATAATTTGAAACCCTCATTACATTAAATACAAAATCTATATCTTATCGATTGGAAACTTACATTAGTTACAATTTGTTAGATGTTGAAGTTGTATCTTTGATATGTGGTTGGCATTTATGTCAACACTATTAGCATTAGTGATTTTGAAGGTTGTATATGTCGAGGATATTGAGAAAATTGTAATAAATATATTGCAGGAAGCCAGTGAAGCTGAGAAGGTCAGGGTGATGGAAAGTTGTGTTCATTGATGATCAGGTGGCATGCACTAAAGGGTTTTTTTCTGAGCTTATCTAGTATTTTATCTGAAAGTTTCAATGGTACGCATCAAGAATTGAGAAATTTATGAAGATCCGTGTTCCTACAAGTATTCAGTTACTATAGCAAGTGCTTCTGGAAGATGAGATTGAAATTCTGGTGAATTTGGTTGTTGCGTATGTTTCTGAGATGTTCAGTAATTTTTATAGATCATGCTCCATCAATTCAGTACGTCTGCATTGATCAGCATGTTCATGATTGAATATTTTTCCTTGTGTCATCAAGGTTTTCATGTTCTTGGCCAACATGATGGTGATAGCATGTTGTGGATCCTTATGGATTAATATTTTATTGTTTAGCATGCTCTAGGATGTTGATTTAGGTCTTTGCTATGTTGTGACCGACTTAGGTTGGTGTGCATTAAGAATTGTTCATGTATTGAGGCCGACAAGTTGTAATTCATTTATTTTGTGGTTGATAGACTTGTTGATGTAAATTTGTGTAGCAGAATATATAAGAGCGATTGTCTCTTCATTGTAGTGTGTGTGATATTTTGTATGCTTGGTGTATGTGTGAATAAAGATCGGATCATCTGAATACAAAGCAGAGTGTGAAGAAGGTTGAGCGAAGTGTGTTTGTGCCTAACCAGAACTATAATCAGGCTTGTGAAGAAGATAATTTCTCAGTTCATGTTCATTAGATGGATTTAATCTTATTTTATTATGTAAGGTAGTGAGCCTTCCCTTTGAGCAGTGTGCCTGAATGCAAGTGCATTCCTTATTCATTCTTCAATTTACTTTTAACAAGGTATAATCTTGTGGACTAACATCCACCATGGTTTTTCCCCTAACAGGGTTTCCACGTATAAAATCTTGGTATTCATGTGTCTCTAATGTGCTATTGATTTATGCTTTCACTATTAATTATCAGATCTGAGATTAAAAGTTGATTAATGTTGAATAAGTTTGATTTTGGTAACAACTGATTCACCCCACCCCTCTCAATTGTCTATCCTTGTTTTTCCAACAATTGGTATTAGAGCTAGTTCCTCTGAAGAATTTTAACAGCTTGAGGTGATTCAAGATGGCATCATACAAGAAGGATAGTCCTAGATTTGATGACGTACAAAATACTCTCTATGGAAAGTCAGAATGGAGTGTCATTTGAAGTGCATTGGTGAGCCTTTCTGGAAGATTACACAGAGTGCATATACTATTCGTCATAATGGTCCCTCCTCTGAAGATGAGATCAAGCAAGAAGAAGTTAATACCATGGCTATAGAAGCATTGTTGAGTGATTTGATAGATTCGAAGATCACAAATGTGATAGGATTGAAGACTACACATGAGATCTGGAAAAATTTGGAAACATTGTATGAAGGAGATGCACTAGTGAAAAGTGCTAAGCTACAAAGTCTAAAAGGCAAGTGGGAGAACATGAAGATTAAAACATCTTTTCTTTCTCATAAAAGGTAAATGAATTAGTGATGGAAATTAGATGTGTCGATGGAACCTTGGATGAAGAAGAGATTGTGGCTAAGATACTTAGATCTGTGCCTACTTCATACAAAACAAAAGATCATGTTGTTGATGAGCTCAAGACAGTAACAAATGTGACAAGAGACATGTTGATTGGAAATTAGCTACTTTGAGTTGAGTGAATTTGGTGAATCTTCACCTAAGACAGAATCTGCATTCAAAGCTATTGTATCCCAAAAAAGACAACAGAGAAATAATTCAGGAGAGAGTTCCAAGAAGACATTCAAGTATGAAGAGGAAATGAAACTGATTGAAGATGAAGAACTAGAAGCACTGATTGTGAAAAGAGAATCCAGAGGACAAGGTAAGTACAAAGGAAAGCTACCTAATAAATGTTTTTCTTGTAGTAAGATAGATCATTTTGCATCAAGATGTCCTGAAAGATTTTCTAAGTACAAACCTGAGAAGACTAGATTTCAAAATAAATGTTATTATGTTGAAGAAGGTGTAACTAATGATGAATCTGATAAAGAAACTGGAAATGAAGATGAATGGGTATTCATTGCTATCAAGGAAAATGGTTTGATTTCCATTGAATTAGCTAGTAATTAGAATATTGAGAAAGATCTTGCAGCCAAGATTGATGAGAAAGATGAGTGGGTGATTGACAGCGGATGCTCACATCATATGACTGGTGACAAAAGAAAATTTCTAAGTCTGGAAAAATATGATGGTGGTGTTTTGAGATATGGACATAACAATTCTAGTGTGATTTGTGGCAGAGGCACTATTTCTCTTGGAGGTAAATGCAATACTGATGATGTTTTATATGTTGAAGGTTTGAAACACAATTTGTTGAGTGTTGGATAGATGGTTGACAAAGGTTACAATATTCAGTTCAAGGATGGTAAGTGTAGGATTTTGGGAAGCTCAAGAAATGTAATTGCTTCAGGAACAAAGACAAGAGGTAATATTTTTCACTTGAATGGTGCTAGTGAAAGTTGTTTGATTGCTCAAGTTGATGTAAGTTGATTGTGGTATAGAAGGTTTTTTCATGTGAACTTTGATAACATTGTCAAAATAAGCTCCACACAAGCACTCAGAGATCTACCTAAGTTAGTGAATCCTACTAACATTATATGCAAGGAATGTTAGATGGGAAAATAGACAAGAATTCCATTTCAGAGCAAACAATATCATTCAAATGGAGTACTGGATTTGGTACATACTGATCTATGTAGTCCATCCAGAATCATAAGTCTACGAGGAGAAAGGTACTTTATGTTTCTTATTGATGATTATTCTAGAATGGTTTGGGTTGCTTTCTTAAGAAAAAAACATGAGGCATTAGAGAAATTCAAAAGCGTTAAGGTTATGGCAGAAACTGAGATAGGGTTGAAGATCAAATGTTTGAGATCAGACAAAGGTGGTGAATTCACTTCCCAGGAGTTCAATTCATTTTTTGAAGAGCATATGTACCTTTTTCCATTGATGTCAAAGGGGGAGAGGAGCAATGTGAAAAATATGGGAGAAGAATAAAGTGGAACAGGAAAAGAGTGTGCAATCTAAGGGGGAGATTGTTGAAGAAGAGCTAGTTGGGTTGATGGTATTTTTCACATCATGTGTTTCCATCAATGGCAAAGGGGGATATTGTTAGATGTTGAATTTGTATTGCTAATATGTGGTTTTAATTGATGTCAACACTATTAGTGTTAGTGATTCTGAAGGTTGTATATGTCGAGGATATTGAGAAAATTGTAATAAATATTTTGCAGACAGCCAGTGAAGCTGAGAAGGTCAAGGTGATGGAAATTTGTGTTCATTGATGATCAGGTGGTGTGCACTAAAGGGTTTTTTGTTGAGCTTATCTAGTATGTTTTCTAAAAATTTCATTGGTATGCATGAAGAATTGAGAAATTTATGAAGATTTGTGTTCCTATAGTTATTCAGTTACTATAGTAAGTGTTTCTCGAAGATGAGATTGTAATTTTGGTGAATTTGGTTGTTGCCTATGTTTCTGAGATGTTCAGTAATGTTTCTAGATCGTGCTCTATTAGTTCATTACATCCGCATTGATCGGTGTGTTCATGATTGAATATTTTTCCTTGCGTAATCAAGTTTTTCATGTTCTTGGCCGACATGATGGTGATAGTGTGTTGTAGATCCTTATGGATTAATATTTTATTGTTTAGCATGCTCAAGGATGTTGATTTAGGTCTTTTCTATGTTGTGACCAACTTAGGATGGTGCACATTAAGAATTGTTCATGTATTGAGGCCAACAAGTTGTAATTCATTTATTTTGTGGCTGACAGACGTTGATGTAAATCCATGTAGCGGATATATAAGAGTGATTGTCTCTTCATTATAGTGTGTGTGAGAGTGTGTATGCTCAGTGTATGTGTGTTTATGTGTGAATAAAGATCAGATCACCCGAATACAGAGTAGAGCATGAAGAAGGTTGAGCAAAGTGTGTTTGTGCCTAACTAAAACTATAATCAGGCTTGTGAAGAAGCTAATTTCTCAGTTCATGTTCATCAGATGGATTTAATATGATTGTCTTATGTAAGGAAGTGAGCCTTCCCTTTGAGTAGTGATCTCTAGGTAGTGTGCTTGAATGTAAGTGCATTCCTTATTCATTCTTCATTATACTTTTAAAAGGGTATAATCTTGTGGACTAACATCCACCGTGGTTTTTCCCCTAACAAGGTTTCCACGTATAAAATTTTGGTGTTCATATGTCTCTAATGTGTTATTGATTTATGCTTACACTATTAATTATCAGATCTCAAATTAAAATTTGATTAATGTTGAATAAGTTTGATTTTGGTAACAACTGATTCACCCCACTCTTAATTGTTCTTCCTTGTTTTTCCAAAACAATCTACTGCTCTTAATAATGTTATTTTACAATATTTCCAATGTTCTTCTTCATAATTTGTTCAAGCTAAATATAATAAAATTTGGGTGTCAGTGCCAAAATAGAATTTCCTTAAACAATTTTGATACATTTTCATTGCAAGCACAAAATTTCCTTGTGCAAAGTAAACATGTGCTAGATTTACCCACACATCAAGCATCTTAACAAAGATGTTTCCTACTGCAGCTTCTTGTACCTATGTAAAAAATTCCTTTGTAATATCAAATTGACCCCTTCTAGCTAGTACAATGGCTGCCCCATTCGCAGCATAAACATTTCCTGGTCTTTGTGCCAACACTTTACAATAGAGTTCTCTAGCCTTCTCAAGATGTTGTGCCTCCATCTTTGGATCCCTCCTCTCACTGTGAAAAGCTGAAAAATAATTCCAATTTCCAAGTGAAATGTCAACATAAGAATTCTTCACATATGACTCACTTTGTGCAGCTTTAATTGTTTCTTTTTCTTTAAGCCAACTTCATTTGTTTTCAGTTCCATTTTTCCAAGCATAGATAAAGCATTTGATGAGTTTTTATCCACCTTAAGTGCATCCCCAATAAATTATAGGCTTAGTTGGATCTCATTCTGAGCCTGAGCCATGGTTGCAAGATGTAGATATGCATCCACATAATCAGGAAAGTTGAACAATATTAGCTTGTATAAAATATTTTCATTTTCAGTGTCATGTAGTTGTTCAAACAACCTAGCAAGATTAAATAGTGTTGTGAATTTATCCCATGGTAACTCAAGTGAAACACCACCTTCTTCTAGTCGATGGAAGAATTTCATATCCTTAAAGAGCACTAGAAAAACTACTAAATTGGCACTAGGGTTTTTATTTATAAATTCAACCCAAATTCTATTTCCTAATGCCTCCATAAAAGTTTGTTGAGCCAACTCTAGTTCATCCTGCTCAAAATGAAGAACCCCAATTTTGTTTAACAATTGAATGGGTACTTCTTCTCTACTCTTCTTTAGAAGAGACTTTTTTGTCTTAAGAGAATCTAAGGCTACATTGGGGTCTAGTAATGTTAATAACTCACCAATCTTGATAAATGCATGGGAATCTCGTGGATCTATGCGAGTTTCCTTTCTTAAAATTTCCAAAGCCTTATCTTCCTGACCTTGTTGAGCATATCTATGGCCTGAAAATTTAAATCTCTAACAACTCTTAGGGTGGACCTCCAAAACCTTTTCAAAACTTGAGAACTCTTAAGATCTCCCAGCTTGAATTGGACTTGTCCACAAAATCTTGTGGTCTCTGGCTTTCCTTGACTGATGCCATGTAGTAGTGGCTAGTGGTGTCATAATCACCTTTACTATGATATGATTGTGCAAGATTATAATATGAATGAGATTTCATGAGAGGGTGGTTATTTGAAACAAGAGCTATCTCAGTTAATTGTTCCACAAGAAAACATTGTCTTGTGAAGAAAAATGGTTTGCTTAATGATTCAATGCCATTGCATAGTATAGGTATAATTTAAAGGCTCTACGCATCTTTTCCATTCCTTCACGAACACTACCTTTTTCACTAACTATGAGAATCTTACAAGTAAAAATTGACCACATAGATTTTTCCCCATTTCAAACAGCAAAATTGCCAAAAAAATGCATTTAAAACCTGCAAATAAAATCATGTTGATTTTCATGCCAAAAAAAACCATGATACCATAGCTTGTTGCTTACTATTATGCTTTGATATATTTTTTCCAAGCATCCATAGCTTTTTTGAAATCAGCTATTTTAGGTTTTTAGCCATAGCAGCAAGGTAGTGAATTGTTTGATAAAATGCTTTGGTAGACATGTATGAAAAATGTGGTAGCATAGACAAGGCAATGAACTTTGGAAAAAATGCCTCAAAGAAATGTGGTCTCATGGTGATGGAATGCCATGACAAGCGAATTGTTATGGATTTTGATGGCATTTCATCACCATGAGACCACATTTCTTTGAAATAATTTTTCAACCAGTTCATTGCCTTCTCTATGTTATTGCTTACTATTACACTTTGATATATTTTTTCAAAGCATCCATAGCTTGTTCAAAAGCACTTTTTTTAAAGGATTTTAGCCATAGAAACAAGGCAGTGAACTATTTGATAAAATGATTTGGTAGACATGTATGAAAAATGTGGTATCATAGAAAATGCAATGAACTTTTTGAAAAAAATGCCTCAAAGAAATGTGGTCTCATGGAATGCCATGACAAGTAAATGCAATTGGCAGTTACTCCTAGTTATTATTTATGCAATGTGAAGTAATTGCATAACTGCTTAGGTTGGCTTTTTAAAAACTATATTGTAATTTAAATTTTTTCATGTATCAACATCTAGCTATTAGTTATGCAATGTGAAGTAATGCTTTGGGTTTGAAAGATGTGCAATGAAATGTAATCAAAAATTTGAATATAAACTACAAAAATCTATTGTTTACAATTCATTAGTTAAACTCTCTATTTTATTTGCTCTCTATAACTCTATTGCTCTGGAAATGCCTTTCAATTAAAAAAATATGTTTTGTCTCTTATTCTACAATTTTTTACATTTTTTCATCTATCATCATCTAGTTATTAGTTATGCAATGTAAAGTAATACTTTGAGTTTGAAAGATGTGCAATGCAATGTAATCAGCAATTTGAATATAAAATACAAAAATATATTTTTTACAATTCATCAATTAAACTATCTATTTTATTTTCTCTTTATACCTCTATTTCTATGGAAATACCTTTCAATTAAAAAAAAACATTTTTTATCTCTTAGTCTACAATTTTGTGTTGCAATGTGTAGAACATTACAGATGGATCAACATTGAAGGTTGACTGCGAATCAATACCATGAATTTTATGAGAGATTAGCCAATGAGAGGGACATGGACAAATATCCATGTCCATGTAATGACTATCTTGGTGGAAAGGAGAGAAAAATAATTTTGATTTATCGACATATGATAAGATATCGGCATAGTGGTATAATCCATTGGAATGTCAATTATTATGAAGATATGATAGAGTTGAAAAGTTTGAGAGATGAAGAGGCAACAAACATAGATGAAGAGGCAGCAATTTTAGATGAAGGGTTTGAATTTGATAGAATGTTGAATGAGGCTCTAAACTATGATTGGGCCAAGTTGATGGAGGATTCTTTAAATCTTGTGTATGCTAATTGTAAGTTAAGTCATTTGACAACAATCCTTCAAATTCTTAACTTTCAAGTGGTGTTTGGTTGGAAAAATGAGAGTGTAGATTAGTTATTGGCATTATTAAGTTTGTCATTAGCATCTAACTAAAATTTCCAACAAGATGAAGCCAATGTAAAAATCAAATCACTAAGCTAGGATTAAGGTAAGAAAACATCCACACATATGTTAATGGTTCTATATTATTTTTCAAGAATCTTGAAAGTGAGAGTGAGTGTCTTAAATGTCATGAAGCAAGGTATAGACAAGAGTTGAAATCAGCTATGGTTCTTAGAAAGATTCTTTGCCATTTTTTCGGTAATCTCATGATTACTCTGAATGTATAGGTGCAGAGACATTGTTGAACTTATGCAATGGCATTCCCAAAATAAGAGCACTAGTGGAAAACAACATGTGCTTGATTATAAGATGTGGATGGAATTTGATAGTAGATGGCCTGATTTTTCTCAAGATCCTTGTAATATAAGGTTGGGTTTGGCTCTAGATGGGGTGAACCCCATTCTCAGATCAAAGTACTAAATGGTCAACTTGGCCATTTTTTTAAATAAATTATAACTTTCCTCCATGGTTAGCAACTAAATCATTTTTCTTAATACTATCATTGATTATACCAGGAAAGAAAAGTGTGACTTCAGATATAATTGATGCTTATCTAAATCCATTATATGATGAGATAATGGAATTATGGAAAGGAATTGAAGAAATTTAATCTTTAAGGGATGGTCATTTAATTAAATTCACTTTAAGAGCTTCCTTATTGCTTACGATTCATGATCTTCCTGCATATGGCACATTGTTTGGTCTCAGTGTTCATGGATACCATGGATGTCCTGCTTGCAACTTTAAGGCTTTTGTGAGGCACTCAAGAATTTTGTGTAAGTGTATTTATTGTATACATTGTGTTTACCTTAAAATGGATCATCCATATCGTCAACAAATACCACGATTCAATGGTCAAGAAGAGAATCGTGAAGCACCATTGCTAATAACAAGTGATTACATTGTTGAGAATGGAAAAAAAATAATCATTTATTGAAAATGATGGGATTTTTGGTAGTAGATATGATCCATGTAATGAAAGTGGTATAAAAAGGTTTTGCATATTCTATAAGTTTTCATGCTTTAAGGATATAGCCATTAGGCATACTGTTGACTTTATGCATAGTGAGAAAATATAGCCTATGCTATTATAGAAACTCTTTTTGGTGCTTTTGATACTATTTCATCACATGAATACTTTTGACAACTAAAGATTCGTCAAAATATTTGGGTTGAAAAATATGATGATGATAAAAAAAAATTAGTGCTCCTTATGTATGGACAAAGGATCAACATGCACAATTCTTACAGTTGATGTCTCGGACTTGCTTTACCAACAGATATGTAAGTAGTAGTATTAGAAGCCAAACTGGCATTAATGGCTTAAGAGGCCTCAAGACCCATGACTATCATGTCATAATGGATAATATTTTACCTATTATGGTAAATATATTAAGTTTGGAAAAGGGGCCAAGATTCGTAGTTATAACCTGTTGGGCCTAATATTAAAGAGAACGAGTTTACATGTATTAGATCCTTTGAACTTTGATAGTTTGAGGGAGGAGGTTGTTGAAGTCCTTTGTCTATTGGAACGTGAATTTCCACCAACAATATTTAACATTTCTATGCATCTTTTGATACATCTACAATATGAACTAAAGCATTGTGGCCCGATAAGAACAAGATGGATGTATCCTATAGAATGATATATGAAGGTTTTGAAAAAAATTATGCATACTAGGGGGAAAATGGAAGGCAGCATGTTTGAGGTATATTTAATGCAAGAGGCCATGGGATTTTGCAGAGAATATATGAAGTATTTTTAAAATTTAAATCGACATGTATGGGATGATGACGAAGAAGAGAGAGTTGTGGGTGAAGTATTAGAAGGAAATGGATGTCACTTCAAGATATCACATTAATAAAGAAGTGTGATACACGCCTATATTCTTCAAAACACATCTTCATTCGATAAGTGGCATAGGTAAAAAAAAATTACACAATAATTTATTTACTCAATTGCATTTACACATTTATATTATTAATATTATTATTTGTACATTAATATTCTATGTATAAAATAAAAATATAATCAAGCTTGGATGCAACATCAACCTCAAAAGCGTAGATGTCATGTTGATTTGATTAGAGGTGATTTTTTTCCAAAATTTGAAGAATGGATTGCTAATGCAGTTAGTGATGCAAAAGAAGAAGGTCAAGATATAACAATGGAGGAAAATGAGCTTTCACATTCTCCACATTTATGGGCTATGCATTTAAATGGAATGTGGGCATATGGTAGTGTTATCACAAGGATTTTCTCCCGCATGCAAAGTTGTAAAACTCTACAATCCTGTGTAACATTGGAGTACTTTCAGGTTGTGGGTATCTTATTCGAAAGCAAACCTCTAGATTCTAGGTCGGCTTCCTATTTGATCTTTTGGTTAATTATGTGTAACTTGTATGGAAAAGGGAATAAGGCTTGAAATAAATGCATAAACTGAAACTAAATGTGGGTAATGCACCTAACTGACTTGATGAGCACAGATTGATCCACAACTGATTCTTTATGAAGTTTATTTTCACAACTTACATCGAACAATTTAATTGCATCATTGATTCACAAGAAGGCCTAGTAATTTATTCTTTATGAAGGAAAATGGAATTTTCACAACTTAAAGATGAGGATAGACTAAAAGCACAACTTATGACCTACAACTAAGATTACTTTTTTCGTGTACATGTATTCATGAATGTAACAAAAACTTAAAGTCTTTGACATCAAACACATTAAATTTGCATCCAAAACATTCATAAAGGAAAAACACCTGAATCTAAGAAGGTTAATATCTAACTTGCAATGATAAAAGAAGGAACACTTTGTAATTGATACTCTTAGATAACCTGTAAAACCTGCTAAATATCATAAACTGTAAAAAAACTGAGTTACAAGAAGTCTCTTTGTTGAGGGCAAAGGTAGAAAACAAGAACTAAAGGAAAAAGAATAACTTTTTCCAATATATACAATACATGCATGCATAAAGCATCCAAAAGGTGTAAATGAATGTGAACTCCAAGTGAAAATATCATAAAATTTCCTCTCATGGGCAAAAAGAAAAGGCCTTGAAAAGAGGGCCCACCACTAAAGCAAACTAAACCTGATATACTGCAAACTCCAACTCATGATATGCATGATCAAAAGACCCTCGAAACTGATGTGAAACTATCGATGTGAACTCCACAAAACTAAAAAATGACTCCATTTAATCCTTGCATGATTAATTGATCGAAAATAGACTAAAGTCTCCACCTTTGCATGATCAATTACTCCATCAAGACTCAAACATCAATCTTCTTCGGATACCTCGTATGGCTTTGAAGTGAAGATAAATGCTTGACTCAAATATTAAAGATAATTTTAAATGATTATTTTAATATTTAATATATAACTACATTTTCCATTAAATATTATATGTTAAATATTAAGGTAAGCATACCTCTAATATTTAAATACAACATTTATTTTGTTGTTAAATACAACATTTATTTTGCTGAAGACCATGCAAAAATTAAAAAATGAGTTCATTGTCCCAAAATATCATGCATACTATAAGTGATCCTCCATTTAATACGCAACGTCTTTTCTTGCTTTTCTTTGTAGTCTTTACAAAACACATGCCTTAGTGTTTATAGCTTTCAACTTCAAATGATAAATGCAATATTAATACTCTTAAAACCATGGGCTCCATTCAAATGATTAGGTCAACTAACTTAATAAGTCAAGACCATGGATAATAATTCAAGAATGTGAAATGATTTTGTCAAAGATAAGTCAAAAAATATCAACATTTGACTTAGGGCAGAAAAAAAACACTCGAACCCTAAATTCTTCCCTCATTCCACATTTACAATTTTATGGGCAAGCTGTTGCGCCGCCATAGCTAGGTTTTGAAGCTTGAACCTCTTTATTTTTAGTTGTTCATGAAGATAACATGTGAGATTTTTGCATGGAAATGTGAGGTAAGTCTTCTTTGTCACAAATCTGGTGAATGTTCTCCACTTCAACATCACTTCTAGGCTTTATAGTCGCAGCCCCTTCATTACTTCTGACGTATTTTCTTTGTATCTCCATTCTATTGATGCTTTTTCTCTCTATTTTGGGCCGCCATGCTACTAGGCTCGAGCCTTTTGGAAGGATTGCACATGTTTTTTGGAGAAATTTTTTTGTACAGTAAATCTAGGTAAGTCCCTCCATTATTATTGTATTCTCCTTACTTTGTGCACAAAAAATGCTCAACTTGAAACCTAAATAGTTGCAAAATAAAAATACATGTGTATTTATTCATTATAAATGTGTTTTGTATGTTGAGTTCATGATTCTCCTTCATCCATGAAATCCCTTTTTTCTCCTATAGTCGTGGCCTTAAGGGTTTCAGGATTTTTTCATGCTGAAAACCTGATGAGTTTCAACCACTCGAGATTTTGCATCATCTTGTGTTCATATGAAATGAGAAGCTAAGAATGGCTCAATAGAAGCACTACAATAATTATATGCTCTTTTCCCTTTTATTCTATGAAAGAATTATAAAATTTTGTATATTTTTCTTGGTTGAAGGTCACGGCCATGCATCTATGCTTCTAGGTTTACTTCCTTTATGCAAGCATTCAAGGGTATCTCCATTATGGTATGCCTTTGGTGGCCAAACCCTCAATGGGTATCTACCTTTGTGATTGTTCACCATCTGGGTATTTGCATCTGTGAGAAAAGAAGAACACTCTATTTTAATTTGTCTTTCCCTTTGTTCCTATAGCTTGAATTTATGTGACTGTTGGTTGAATCTGAATTGAGGTCTTATGGTTATGTGAGTCTCTTGCACAGAACTATATTTTTTTGTTCCTTTCTCTATATAGATTTTGTAAAATCTTATAACATGTAACTGTCCCTTGAAAACTATATGAAAATGGTCGACCTCCATTCTTGTCATTTTGTGAGCACACCTTTACTTGGGCATGTAATACTTGAATGGAAAATACAATGTTGTTTGAACAAATCAAATGAAACATCATTAATTTTGTGAAATAGAGGGATAGATCATTAAATAAAATTGTTGTATCTGCTTTAAACTATGCATACCTTCAAGCATTACTCTTTATTTAGTGGTCTTTATCAATCTACAACTTCACATTTCATGGGGCCCATAAATCAATTGTTGTTAAGTTGACTATCTCTTGATCTCTATGGAGGCTTCATTGTCATCAAATGATTGTTTCTTGGTCCCTGTGAAGTCTTTATTGTCATGTGAAATGGCCATTTGAACATGCTTGGAACCTTGCAATCTGTGACTTCCCTATAACTTATTATGGAAAAACATTGTTCTTTTCATGTGTTACTATTCTTTATGAAGTTGTCTTTTCAAACAGAAAATACTCTTTTAAAGAAATCATATTTTTTCCTTGTTTGTCTCAAATCCCTCTTAAGACTTAGAGGCCAACAATGCTAGGCTCTACCCTTGTGGGAGCCCATTTTTCTCCACATACTGAAATATCGAACATGATGAATCAGTGATAAAATATGTACCTATTACCTACACAATGAACAAACATGTTAGATAAATCATTGAAGCTAAAAGCTTCCATTGAACTTTGACATGATTCATCATTTCTCTAACACCACCTTTTTACAATCTTATAGATGCTTTTGGAGCTTGTAGCTAGATCAATTCAGAGGCACAACAACTAAAGACTTCAAGTGTAATGACGATTCATCAGTTTAGGAAATGATGAATCACCTTCTATCTTATGCCTATGGTATTTCCAGTTGTATGATATACAATCTTTTCTTGTATTCATTATTTGATTTGAAAATCAAATGAAGCTACTCCCACGGTTTGTGTGGGACTTTGGTTTTTACAATATGAATAAAACAACATTTCTTATGCAAATTTATGATTTATGTTACAAACATTTGCATAATAATACTCGAAATTCATAAGTAATCTGATTCTAGAATATAATGAATACTTAAACAGAAATTTTTTGGTACCTTTCTTTGATGAATGCAATTCACCTCTACCTATTTTGAGTTGTAGCTAAAAATAGGTAACAGGTAGTCATTTAAGAGTGGAAGAAAAATACAAAGGAAAGACAAATTGTGATTGTGTTGTTAGTGTTGAATTTCTTCACGAAATTGAGAATAAATCTTATGTTGGATTCATCCAAGAAATTATTCAAGTGGACTATGGTGAAAATAGTCTTATATTATTAAAATGTAAGTGGATCCGACCATCCACGGTATAATTTGATAAGTATTGATTTGTAGGTGCAAATACAAGACAATTTATATCAGAGACGGATGAGTCGTATGTTTCCCATCTTCAAATTAACCAATCATTTCTAATTGATGATGTAAGAAACCCAGGATGGTTGTATGTCATTCAAACAAAGTCTCATTCAAAACAAAAAATTCATGGAAGTGGATGAAGATGATGGAGTGTTTGAAGAATACATTTTGATTACCAATGAGGAGATTGGGAGAGAGAATTCATTGCATGTCACTAATGTGGATGAGGAATAAAATCAAGCAGTTGTAGACATGAGTGATCATGATTTTGATCTTGTTGGCAATGCAAATGATTATGATGATGTTTTGTCACCTTAAGAGGTTAGCTTGTCACCTAAACTTTGTTTATATGTATGATGTAATTTATTATTAAATGAAATGAATATTTGAGTATAGGTATGCTTATTCAATATTGTTTTAATAATACATTTTTGAATGTAATCATCATTATTTTTTTGGTACATTGTATACAAAACCTGAGATGTTCACTATTGATTTGAAGTGCATTTAAAGTTAGGTTCAATCATTCTTCTTAGTTTTCTTAATTTTGTTGAAAATTTGAAATTAATTTTGTTTAGTTAGAATATAATGTTGTGTATGTCTTATATGTTTTCTAGATGCAAACATATAATGAACATTTATGATTTAATAATACATATAGATATCTTAACATTAGGTGAACTAAGCCTCCTCGCTACAAACAAATAAATGATCTCTTCGGTCTAATTGACACTGAAAACTAAAATTAAGAGATTGCAAAATTAGAAAATTGTTCAATCTTTTCAATAAAATGATATCTAAAATACAACATTCATAATAAAATCCAATACCACACTACCACAATAGTCAATAGAGGTATGCACGAGATGGCGAGACATATAGGTCAATGTACAAATGCTTACTGCAATACCACGAAAACCAAATATGAATAGCGTTGTATGGAAAGACATATAGGTCAATGTACAAATGCTTACCGCAATACCACAGCAACCAATTATGAATAGTGTGGAGTGACAGTAAGAACATGTTAATAACTAGAGTAAATTGTAGCCTCGTAAGCAGTAAACAATGATACTGTGGTATGGCAGTGAAAAATCACTCAACCAATAGAATTAACCTGTTGTCCTACAAGAGTCCAAAGGGGTGTGCGTGGGGTGGCAATACTGGTAACCATACCATATCACTACCCCACAATGGTCTTAATATGATAGATCGGTATGATGGTGAACAATCACTCAATCGCTAGAATTAACCCGTTGTCTCATGGGATTCTAAAGGGGTGTGCATGGGGTGGTAGTACTGCTAACGTTGCCCCATAGCGGTCTTGAAATAATAGAGTGATATTGTGGTACAAGCTATCAAAGTGTTTAATGATTACATTGTTTGATTTCCCAATATCAAAGGCATGTATTCAAACTCAAAATATGGGCAGATTATGAAATATTTTGCATGAATTGACATTAATAGTGAGTTGATCAAGTTCAATAGAAAATATTACTTGGGAATCGATGACATTTTGGCAATCATTCACACAGCTCAATCTACTAGAGGCAAGGGATTTCAAGCGAGAAAACTCTACAACTATTATTTCATTGGGTAAGTTCACAAAAACCCTCTGTAGCAAGTGTATAAGAACTAAATTTTCTTCTACAAGTAGACACTTAAATAAATCAATTAGGAGTAAATTCTTTGCCATGCCACCCAAAATAAGTCAACTTGCGAGTAAAAAGGAAGAGTCCACAATTTCTAAAAGAGAGAAGAGGTCCCTGCAACAATCCATTTTAGATGTGTTACCTAATTTGATAAAGAAAGGATTAAAAAAGGTGTTTAAAGATATAGCCCATGGATGTAGAGACCCAATTATCCCTATCTCAGGGTGGGATCTATTTTGGTACTTCTATGAAAAAAGGGATGACAAGATTCTAGTTTTGAATCCTTGGACCTTAGATTTAGCCAAATTGATAGTCTCATGTGTCTTCGTAGATGTTGAGTTTATTAAATTATTGGCACAATATTATCACCTGGCTACCAAGACTATAATAATGCCAGATGGTTCACCATTAGTGATGTTGACTGAAGAAGCAATTATACAGTGTTTTATGTTAAACAAGCAATCTATCACTAAGATCGACTTGGATAGAAGTGAGGATGATTATAGGAGATTGAGAAAAACCTATAGTAGTGATGAACTTCCTTTAACCATAAAAAAGGGTGTAAACAATAGGAGGATACCTATCTCCCCCTCCCAAATTGAGCCATTTTTCATAGAATACTTCCAAGTATATTTCAAAAGAATTTATTTTGCATTGTGCCAAGTTCTTGGAATAGATGTTGAAGAGAGAATGTCAACCTATCTCATGATTATTGTAATGAATATAAAAAATATTGAAGTCAACAATGAGTATGACTTTGTTGCTAAAATTGAGAAAGGGCTACATGAGAGATTTTTGCAAGTAAGAGAGAACTTAGCTCCCATCACTTTCAGGAAATACTCTTTGTTGTGTCATTTAATATCATACTAAAACATAAATAGATGGACTAAAAAAATGTGTTTGGGAATGACTAATGATGAAGGGAATAGGTTGCATGTACAAAACTGGTGTTACATCTGGGATAGTAGATGTAAAAGTAGTGATTATGTAATATTTCATGATGATTTCATAATAAAATTCATGGCCAGTCTTGGTCATATTTCACCAAGATTTCCTAATAAAATCATGCAAGTATTAATACCTTTAGCATTGAAGCCAGAGTAGGGACATACTCACAATTTCAGTGACTGGTTCTTCTAAGTAGACCAAACAGTAATAAGGTTCTATGGGTTACCTTAAGCCCCGCATGTTTTACATAAATTTGTTTCTATTTGAATGGAATTTTTAGAATTTATGTGGAAAATTTTATGGATGGAGTAGGATGTTATGAAAAGATAGAAAAAGAGGACATTCCTCCCTAACCTAACTAAATGTGGGGAGCAATTTGTAGGGTATGACACTCTTGAAGAATGCAGAACTATTTGAAGATGAGGTATTCATTGAAGTCACAAGAAGAAAGGGTCTTTGATCCTAAAGGGCATATTAATTTTATAAAGTAGACACTTCTCACTAGAGCTTGGATTACCCATGTAATGGATTATGAATTTTTTTAGAGGAAGAGGAAGTGGGAAACCATAATGAGGCTTGAAGAGGAGAAGAAGAAAAGGGACACTAGATTCCAAGGATTATATGTTGAAGAAGGGGATCCTATCAAAAGGATGAACTTAATAATTAACAACTTTGAAAGATTATATGTTGAACTAGAAAAGAAACTTGAGGGTCAATCTTCAAAACCATCCAAGCTTCCCATCAAACCAAGTGGTATTGTAATCACAAAGCCCCTACCAGACACTACCACAATACAATCATAATTATCCCTTGAGCAACCAAGTCCTAAAAGGAAGAAGACACATGGAGTGGCCCCCCTTAGTGACATATGGAATAAGTGAAGGAGTAGGGGATAGTGAAGAGGTAGTCGATGCACTTTTGAATTTTAAAGATGATGAAGTTGATTAGCCACCACCTAAGCTTGCAACGGATTCTCATAAACTAGAAAAAAAAAGTGGATGTACATGGGAATAATGATCAAGAAGTGCATGATGATGAAAGGGTGATTGTTGCCCTTAGATTTATTGAAGATGATAAATTTATTCAAACTCTTGATTTTAAGGATTTTTGGTTTAAGATGAAAATGAAAGAATTTGAGGAGAGACTCCAAATTAATAAGATGGGTATTGAGGAGTCACAACATGACCAAATCGTTGCCCATACTTTTGAATAGCTCATGATTAATGAAATTATTGTTAGCCCCTAAGAAGCAAGAAAATTGATCGTAGAAAACAATATACTAATTATACTTGGGATGGAGTTAAAAAAGATATTCGTACTAGATCAAGTAAGAAGCTAAGAAGATCCCATGTTGGTTTCTGAATTCAATTCAGATGAGAGAATGAGTGGTACGGGTTACAACCCAAGAATTGAAACCCTGGCCTTTTGGACAAAGAAAAAAAGAACAGAAAAAACAAGATTGCTTGATGTTGTAAAATAAATGAGAGGTATTGTCATGGTAAAGACACTTCAAGACACATCAGCATTGGAGGGAGCTACTATGGCAATGCACTCAATAATGTTTACTAGGGATGCAGTTAAAGGTATGGACCTTAGATTGGCAGAATATGAGAAAGCAAAAACTAATTTGAATGATGAAGTGAATAGGTTACTCATATAAAATGTGAAATTGAAAGATCAATTGAAGGGAGCAGGTCCTTCCCAAAGCACGGAATTAACAGTATACCAGTCCCTGCCATCCAAATTGATATAGGTGCAATTACTGCTAAAGAAGTAAATGTGCTAAAATAAGAAATTGAGAAGTTGAAAAAGACTAACGAAGAAACAAAGGAAGGAGCAAAGAGAGAAACCCCCAGGGTATTGGAATAGATATTGGATCATAGGGTTAAACTAATTATGGAAAATTTTGAAAGTGTGTATGAATTTTATGTCTCCTTGTCATGAGAAATTGATCAGATAAAGGCCCATGCGCCTATATTGGACCCCTTATTCAAGAAATGGCAACTTGTACATCATGCCTTAATGACTTTGTGTATAATTTTACAATGGAGTGTTGAGGCCCCCACAGCTTTAAAGATTAATGAAAAAATGGTCTGAATGGTCACAAATGAATTTCAATACATATCTACAGAAGACCAAAAGACCAAGGCAAGAATGGATTCATTTCACACACTAAAGTAGTGGTTCATGCCTAAGATACTAAGGGATGATGATCAACTGAAAGGATCCAAGAATTGGATAGATGAGTTTAACAAATTTGTCCCAACTGCCTCACTAATTTATAGAAGGATGGTGAGATAAATATTCACCGCCTTAATTTAACCTTGGATGGAATAATTGTACTGGATGTTGGATACTCAAAATTCATCACAGATAGTAAAGCATTATTAGACAACAAATGGAAGAGTCACTTGGCCAACACACACAAAATCTAGGAGTAAAAATGGCCTCATGATTACATAGTGTACCAATAGGAGCAGACATATCTAGCTCCCACAAAAGAATAGGTCTTGCAGTGATGTACCAATCCTTGCAAATACTATCATGGAGAGGGGACCTTGCTAGATTTGAATGATCATGGGTACCTTATGATGAGTAATGGACTTTTGTATCTTGTGAGTGCTTTGGACTTCAACATCTGATCATTTCTCTTCATTTCTCATCTTTCACTGCTTTTATGTAATCCTATGTAAACAATGATAATTAATACTTTTTGATTTATGTTAAAAGTGGGTAACTGAAAAGACACTTTTTGACATGTCAGTCAGAACAAAATTTTGAAACATATTGTAAAATATTTTTGAATATCAATAGAATGAAGTTATAATTGGTGGCCGAATTTTGGTTTCAATTGTTTGTTGAAGTGAATTAATTAATGTTATCTCATTATCTCTAATTTGATCTTTCCTTTTTATTTAAATTAATATATCAAGGGTATATCTGGTTTATCAAAATACATTTACTGTCAAACAATTCATTTTATACTACATTTTGGTGTCAACTCTTTGGTAATTATGGCTAGTTTCATTACATTCAAATTTTGAATTTTGGGAAATTATATACAGTAAATAGATTGATGGTTGTTTGGATAGTGAAATTAGCTCTCTTAGAAATTAACTGAAATATCTTGTCTTGAAATATCTAGAAGGATTATTTTAATTAAAGAGGATTTTGTGGTTATTTTTCTAACAATGATTTTACAGTGCAACTAGCTTGCTATTTTCATTCAAGATACAAGTCATGATCAAAGTCAAGCACATACCAATAAGATGGTACTCTACTTCAAACCCTCAACCTCACTTAGTTTAGTCTACTTACATGGGGATATAAAGGAAGTTGCTAAATAATTAATATATATCATTTGTTGTTTGTGAAGAAGAATCTTGTGAGATCCAATATGGCAGTGGATCAATATTCATTTTATTAAGTAAAGATCATGTCATAGTTGGGAAACTTGTGAAACATCAAGTTAGTAATTTTTGGATGTTAAGGCTTCCTAGTTGGATATCAGAGATCTTTTCTAATCAACTTAATTTGGAATTTATGTATAAATGGATTATTTCATGGTGCGGGCCTTTACTAAGACAACACATGAACCAAGGTTGATATTTTTATTGTCTAATTCTGATGGAATTCTTGGGCTTGGTTATTATTGACTGAATTAAAGGAGAGAACTTCATATATGGGACATGATCAACACTCTCCTTCTTGGATTCTACATGTTACAGATTGCTCCAGGAAGATTGCCTACATTGTATAATTTTTAAGAGACAAAAGGGGCATGTGCTACATTTTGGTGTCAAATCTTTGGTAATTATGGTTAGTTTCATTACATTTAAATTATGAATTATAGGAGATTATATATAGTAAATAGATTGATGGTTGTTTGGATAGTGAAATTAGCTCTCTTAGAAATTAATTGAAATAACTTTTCTTGAAACATCTAGAAGGATTATTTTAATTAAAGAGGATTTTATGGTTATTTTTCTAACAATGATTTTACAGTGCAACTAACTTTCTATTTTCATTCAAGATACAAGTCATCATCAAATTCAAGCACATACCAAGAAGATGGTACTCTAATTCAAACCCTCAACCTCGATTAGTTTAGTTTTCTTACATGGGGATATTAAGGAAGTTGCTAAACAATTAATATATATCATTTGTTGTTTGTGAAGGAGAATCCTTTGAGATCCAATATGGTAGTGGATCAATATCCAATTTCTTAAGTAAAGATGATGCTACAATTGGGAAACTTGTTGTGAAACATTAGGTTAGTAATTTTTGGATGTTAAGGCTTCCTAGTTGGATATCAAAGATTTGTTCTCATCAACTTAATTTGGAATTTATGAATAAATGAATTCTTTCATGGTGTAAGTCTTTACTGAGACAACACATGAACTAGGGTTGATATTTTTGTTGTTTAAGTCTGATGGAATTCTTGGGCTTGGTTATTTTTGACTGCATTAAAGGAGAGAGATTCATATGTGAGACACAATAAACACTCTCCTTCTTGGATTCTACACGTTACAGCTTGCTCCAGGAAGATTTCCCACGTTGTAGAATTTTTAAGAGATGAAAGGGGCATGTGCTACATTTTGGTGTCAAATCTTTGGTAATTATGGTTAGTTTCATTACATTCAATTTTTGAATTCTAGGAAATTATATACAATAAATATATTGATGGTTGTTTGGATAGTGAAATTAGCTCTTTTAGAAATTAACTGAAATATCTTGTCTTGAAATATCTAGAAGGATTTTTTAATTTTAATTTTTGTTATACTGAAGGTATCCTCATGACTCAAGCCTAGTGGGTTCCCTTTATGGGGCGAGATTGAGGCAAGACTAGTCCATGGGACCACGGGGTAACCATCACCACCCCCAAGTGTTTGTGGTGGGGTGATAGACGGGCCAAAGAGTCAAACCTAAGACCTCGGGGAGCAAACGCAAGACTCAAACCAACTCTGCTAACCCGTGGGGGCTATCGAGAAGGATTATTTTAATTAAAAAGGATTTTGTGGTTATTTTTAGAATAATGATTTTACAGTGCAACTAGCTTGCTATTTTCATTCAAGATACAAGTCATGATCAAATTAAAGCACATACTAAGAAGATGGTACTCTAATTCAAACCCTCAACCTCGCTTAGTTTAGTCTGCTTACATGGGGATAATAAGGAAGTTGCTAAATAATTAATATATATCATTTGTTTTTTATAAGATAAGTAGCATTTACAGGGTGTCATACCCTTTACACACCGAGCCTCAAGGGCCAAAAAAGATCAAGACCAAATAGAAAAAACACAAGCATTACCCAAGAAACAAAAAGACAAACATAGCGAAAACATCACAGAAACACAACAGAGGCACAAACAACCTGGTTACCAGAAACCAAGAGTGACAGCATAGATAGGATCAACAGTAATCCTAATACATACAATAACCCAGATTTGACACCACATCAGGAGCCTAGTAACTAGGACAGAGCCAGACTTAAAATAAAAAGGCCTTGAGCCATGAGACGACCCACAAACAAAGGATCCCAAGAGACTGTCAGGAACAGCCAAGCAACAAACCACTTGGAGCAGACGAGCAGCACCAAACCTTCCTCTCAAAATAGGCCATAATGAGCCAAACCAATCACAGACCCAACAGACTACAGAAGACCTGCAACACAGAAACAGCAACTCTAAGCCCTTTTTCACATATCATTTGTTGTTTGTGAAGGTAAATCCTATAAGATCCACTATGGCAGTGGATCAATATCTGATTTCTTAAGTTAAGATGATGTCACAGTTGGGAAACTTTTTGGGAAACATCAAGTTAGTAATTTTTGGATGTTAAGGCTTCCCAGTTGGATATCAAAGATCTTTTCTCATCAACTTAATTTAGAATTTATGTATAAATTATTTATTTCATGGTGTAGGTATTTACTGAGACAACACATGAACCAGGGTTGACATTTTTGTTGTCTAAGTTTGATGACATTCTTGGGCTTGGTTTCCAAGAAATTTTTTTTGATAATGTTGTTCCAGTCTGGTTAGTGTTGATAGCCTTCATTCTATAATTTCAACTTCATTCTATAATCTAAGTGTATCACCTTTCTTAAATTTTGAACAAGGTTCTAAAATCAAGGGTTCAATATGCATATTCCAGGCCTATGTTGAACACTCTATTTAAGGAATTTATTGACAAGGCTATAATTTTTTAATTGTTTTATCTTTCTACTTTGTTTGGACTTACTTTTGTAAACTTGCAATATACAATGCACTTTTATTCTTTTTGAATTGAGACTAATAGTAATTTTTTTGGTTATATTGAGACACAACTTTATTCATGGTGGAAAAGGCAACACCCTGTTGCTCATATCAAATGGCACGTTGCATATAAAGGAGGAAAGATTATAGGGTTATTTTCACTAGTACACAAACAGCAATATATGACTAAATAAGCTACTAAAAATTGCATATAAATGACTAACTTTAGTCACGTGACTATTAGTGGTTTATTTGTAGTCATTTATAACACCACTAAATTTATGACTAGACAATTTTAGTCATTTATTTAGTCATTGATTTTAGTCATTGATTTAGTCATTAATTTAGTCATTTATTTAGTCATGGTAGTGATTTATTTAGTCATATATTTAGTCATTAATTTAGTCATTGATTGTTGTTAACTAGTCATTTATTTAGTCATGGTAGTCATTACTTTAGTCATATATTTAGTTATATATTTATTCATTAATTTAGTCATATATTTATTCATTGATTTAGTCATTACTTTAGTCATATATTTAGCCATTACTTTAGTCATTAATTTAGTCATATATTTAGCCATTACTTTAGTCATTAATTTAGTCATATATTTAGTCATTAATTTAGTCATATATTTAGTCATTACAAATCAAATCTAACTTAATTAATCCTCACAAATTTATGCATATAAACTTCAAGTATCATAGATATTCAAATGTTGAAGAAGCACCATGAAATGAAGACTAAAATTCTTGAACAAATATGATTGATCAGACACAAACACAAACAAATTACAAATCAAGAGGAGCCACAACATAATATTTATGAATGGATAAAAATCCACTCTGAAAATTTATTTCATTAAGCCTCATTGGAAAATCAAAATATCATTGGTTACATTCAATGTCTCAATGACACTGTATAAACAAAATACTATTGTTACAGACACTGTATAAACAAAATACTATTGTTTTCATATACTTATATTGTTTTCCCCTTCCTTAACTGCAGTCCTTTTGGAAGGGTAGCGACCTCCTATAGGGGCTTGACCCATTTAATCCCCTTGCAAATCCACAGCTTTCCAGTCGCTATCGGTTTTGGCTCCTCCAAACTCTTCCTCGTTGGTATTCATCTTTCACTTCTCCAATTTGGAGCTGCAACCTAAAAAATAAGGTTTCAAAATTTTCAAATCAAAAACTCAAAAAAGTCAAATAATATAGAGGATAAAATTCAAAAAAAAAATCCTTTTCCAACTATGGCACCCTAAACTTAGTCGCTAGATATAGTGAATGTATCATAATTAGATATAACATCCATCAAAAGCATATTTGGAAGTAGATTTTTACTAAATATTCTAGTTGCGAGTTCCACTAATTATAATAAAGATAAATAGTTTTACCTTTCTACATCAACTAATGCAATTTTGATAACTTTTAGAGGATCGACAATGCTAGCCTTTATCATATCAACATACTCACCTGTAAGTTGCAACACAACATTAAACTTATTAATTAGACTCAACATCTAAGAAAGAAAAAGAAACTTCAAACATTATCAATTTAGTAAAAAAATCATCAATTTCAAAGATCAAAGTAGCTAATGCTTCACTCTCTACATCCTCTGCTACAATGGGATGAAATGATTGATTGCAAAATGTGAACAAAAAGGATTTTGCAAGGAACATCTCAAAATATTTGAATTAATGAAGCACTCTGGAACACATCCTAACATTCTATTTTCAATGGAATTAGGGAGGTTATTTAAAATTTTACACCCTTCTATGTTCAAGTGTTGCAGTTGTGGCAGGTTGCCAATGAATCAAGGAGGATATTTAAATATATACACCCTACCATGTTCAATTGTTGCAGCTGTGACAGGTTTCCAATGGAATCAAGGAGTTTATTTAAACGTCCACACCCTTCTATGTTCAAGTGTTGCAGTTGTGACAGGTTGCCAAATGAATCAGGGAGATTATCTAAACATCCACACCCTTCTATGTTCAAGTGTTGCAGTTTTCACATATTGCTAATGGAATCAAGGAGGTTATTTAATCAGGGAGCTTATTTAAATATCCACACCCTTTTATTTTCAAGTGTTGTGTTGTAGTTGTGACAGGTTGCGAATGAAATCAAGGAGGTTATTTAAACTATGACAATATTTTATTTTTAAGTGTTGCAATTGTGATAGATTGTCAACAAAATCAAGGAGGTTATTTAAACCTTTAAAATTTCCTATTATATTCAAGTGAGTTTGGCATCAGCTTAATTCACAAACAAATAGATAATATTGCATCCTACTGTGACCAAGGACAAGGCTTAAAACACATAGGAGAGTTAAAACATACATGACGAATAATAGATTGACAAAGGATATATATAATAAATTCATGTTATGAAACTAACATGAGCATTGAACCAAAGCCATAAATACAATGAAATAAAACAAATGTTGGATGCAAACGAAACCTTGTTTTTCTTAAATATACTTGAAAAATAAATCTGAACAATATAAAAACTGACCAAAGATTTCGGTGACCCCTTCCCGAAACAACAAGAGAACCACCATCAGTGTATTGGGTTTAGCAACTCGAGATTTATACTCCAAATTGCAGAATAAAAATCTACTAGTAATGATCACAAAGCACAATCTCCTAAAACAACGACATACAAAACCTGATGAGGTCTCATCTGCTTGATGAGGTCTCTACTCCAAATCTTTGATGGATCCAATTTGAGAGATATGTTGAATTCACTAGTAGCGATAAAATAAACTAAAATACCCAATTCCTCAAATATAGAGAATACCTACATTACATGGGATAAGTGGTATGAAAAACTAGAACCCTTTGCTTAAATTTTAGTAGCATTTTAATATGCAACATACACTTTCTCCTATGAATTCATAAGTTAAAAGGCTTACCTTTTCAAGAAACCCAAATTGACCTAGCATGTGTGTGCTTATAATTTCAAGCATTGTAACATTGTGCTTCAACACTATGCTTGTCAGTAATGCCTACAAGGTAAACATATTTCATATTAGAGGTGCTTATGTGTAAATCTCAACATTTTTCAAAGGAAACATAAGAGGGATGTATTTCATGTTCTAGCCACATCTATCGCATGCCCATTCAATCTTAAATGTTTCTTTATATAATTAAAAATTAAAATATTTAATCTACCTTGCTCATATCTCTAGTTTTAGTGATAAGTGTGCCTGGAGCTTGTGGATTGTAAGAATTCTTGACCCTTACTGGAATCTCGACCTCCCTTGCAGGCTACATTGATTGTGGATGCAAAACCTAAAGATAAATTAGAAAAGCTATTAAATACCTTATCTTTCTCAAACAACTAAAAAAAATTCACAAAAGCTAGTCATAAATTAGTGGCATAAATACCCAATATTTAAAATGACAAGTAGATAAAAACCAAAGGAAAATGGAGATATATGTGCAAGATGGAGAAATTTGAATAAGAATCAAACATACGATTTAACGCTTGTTTAAGAATAATGTATCTCAATGGTAGGAGCAATGTTGTGCAATCTAATTACCAAAAGGAAGAAACATCAATTTACAAAATGTTAGGAAGTGCAAAAATGGCATAATAGAACACACATGAAGAAAGATTGAAAATATGTTTGTAAGTTCAAAAGTTCAAAACAAATGTTACCCCAGACAATACATCAACTAGAGCATTATAAATAAATCCATATAATCAAGGAAGCATGTCAATGTTAAGTGGTCAGTACAATCTAGGTTCCAAGTTGATTACATGGTACACCCAAGTATACTTACATGATCCTCTACACATTTATTAATTCCATCTTGCATGAGATAAAATTGCTCTGAGATAAGGCATAGGTTACAACTAGATCAAAAAAGTATGGAAGAACCTAACACTACTATAACTATTGGGAACAAGAGAAATGTGATTATATTCAAATTGTTTGGCCTCTCACCAATCAGGATGGGTGACTACTTCAAATGGGCAACAAATTCAATGCCTGAAAGGGAAACTAAAAGAAAAAGTGTGAACCAAAAGGACCAAAGCTTGCATGTCCATGCAAGTCTGGAAGATCAAGAATCCCACAAGATTAACTACTTCAAAGATACATTATGAATCAAATATATTCCATTTGCATTGAAGAGAAGCAAGTCACAAAAGCTTTGTAACTTATTGCAGTGCTTTCCCACAAAAAATAATCCTCACTACAATCAAGCCAGCAAATGTGGCTAAGATGACTTCATATACTTGCTCATTAACCTCCTACAATATCCATGTTGGTCATGGAGACATCAATCATATATTCATCTTGTTGGGCTATACATTCCCATGGCTCAGACAATACAATTGCAGCCCCCTTATAGAATTGACACTTGCAATATTTGATGCCCTAGACAACTACTAGACACAAACAGCCAGAAAATTGGCTCAACAACCAATCCTCTGATTATCTTACATTCATGCATATATAGCTTTCAATTACAATTAGCCTCATGGGCATAGGAGATCAGTCAAAAATGGTTTTATATAGATAAGGCAGCCTCTGCAGTCACTAGTTTTGATCAAAATACAATGGAAGAGAAGATTGCACCTGGAAGTTAGAGAAATCTACCTTGAACATGAATATCAATACAAAGAATAGGGGAGAAGATCAATCACCAGGCCTACAAGTCAACCCCTCTTAGTATAGGAGTACAAAACCAATGCACATGTATCAAATGTAGTCCATCAAGCTCTTGTAGAAAAAGTTGCAGCCCATGCCCATAAATGGGAGTTGGTCATCCCGAGGAAAAAAGTACCCTAAACTCAAGCCCACCAAACGACTATCACATCACAATAGGACAAAAGTGGCAATATAGGCCCATAGCAAGGAAAGTGATAATCTGCATGTTTCATGTCAAGCATTGAATACACCAAGATAGGAAAACCATTGATCATAAGTGACCACTACTACAATATGCCCACTATGAAAATAAAACCTCCTATAGCATAGCTTTTGGCCCCTTGAGAGTGAAATTATTCCTACATGCATATAGACACCCACCCTACAATTGAAACCAAGGCCACAAGCAATATAAAATCCTATTGATGTTGCCACATAGCGAAAGAGTTGTATGTGCAAAGATAGCCAAGCCTATTGCACAGCAACAAGGGAAGACTCCATAAGAATGAATATTAGGGCATGGGTTTGCAATTTGACATTGGGTGGGCATGGGTCCACAAGTTGACACGAGGCCCAATAATTTGTACCATTGATTGCCAAGAATGAGAGAATGTCCATTGGGCTTCAAGGTGAGGCCATCAATCATAAGGAGCAACTAATACCTTCCCCGAATCCATTGTGTCATCACTGAGAATCTAAGATTGAAAATTCAATGTCCAAGCAGTTTAGTCTATCTAACTAGTAAGAATAGAGAAGCAAGTTAACACATTTGAATTATGCCATGAGTTAACAATTATGAACATTGGCCCACTAAAATATGAGTTAAGGCAAGCAAAACAAAGGGGAACTTAGGATTTAAGGCACTAGGGCCACCATTAGAGAAAAGTAATCTAAACCAGGAACATGAGACATTATGAGCAAGTACCAAATGACAACTTCAGGCATAGAGTACACCAAGAAGACCACAGTGACATGAAAGACACTGCCCTCAAGGGCACATGATAAAACCAATTTTATCAATAAGAGGTCATGCCAACATAATGGAATCCATTAGTTGGTCATTATGAGTAAGTTAGTTTCAAAGCATACAAAACCAAAGATGCACATGTAGGGTCTGGTCACAAAAACAATGATACAACCCAACCCTAGGCCCCAAATGGAAAACCCTAAAAATGGAAAGAACCATAAGGGTTACCAAAGTCCACAAGAAGGAATATGAATTTTGGGAAAACAGGCAAAAAATAGTGCCAACAGATTCCAAGACAAAAAATAGCTTGCCAAATTTTAGCCAAGTCCAAGTCTCAACACTAACACAAACATTTTAACTTCATCTTATATCCATTATTAATTTAAAGAACCAGAAAATCACCAACACAATGCTTACCTGGGTACCAAAGTAAGCAAGTTTTATCACTTCATCAAAGGTCAAAAAGGGTATAGGCTCTACCTTAGAATAGATGTTAGGATCACATGTTAGTACTCCATCCACATCCTTCCATACCTGCTCACTATGAAAATATTTTGCAGTCACTCATCCGGATTTTTGCATCCTTATATTAAAGATGGTCTAGAACAATGCAGAAGTATCAGGCTCCATGTGTATAAACTATATAGTATAATGTCTAAGCAAAAGAAAATATCAATGTTGAAAGTGTATCAGTCATTCACTTCAACATTACAGAAATCAGGGAGCTTATTTAAATGTTGACATCCTTCTATGTTCAAGTGTTGTGTTGCAATTGTGACAAGTTGCTAATGAAATCAAGGAGGTTATTTAAACTATGACAATATTTTATTTTTAAGTGTTGCAGTTGTGATAGATTGTCAACAAAATCAAGGAAGTTATTTAAACCTTTAAAATTACCTATTATATTCAAGTGTTGCAGCTGTGGGAGGTTGACAATGGAATTGGGGAGGTTATTTAAACCTCTGCAACATTTTGTTTTCAAGTGTTGCAAATGTGACAGGTTGCCAATGGAATCAGGAAGGTTATTTAAACCTCTACAATCTTCTATGTTCAAGTGTTGTAGTTGTGACAGGTTTCCAATAGAATCAGGGGGGTTATTTAAACTTTTCCACATTTCTATGTTCAAGTGCTACAGTTGTGACAGGTTGCCAATGGAATGAGGGAGGTTATTTAAATCTATACACCCTACCATGTTCAAGTGTTGCAGTTGTGACAGGTTGCCAATGGAATTAGGAATTTTATTTAAATGTTCACACCCTTTTATGTTCAAGGTTGCAGTTGTGACAGGTTTCCAATGGAATCAAGGAGGTTATTTAAACCATGACAATATTTTAGTTTTGAATGTTGCAGCTGCAATAGATTGTCAATAGAATCAAGGAGGTTATTTAAACCTTTAAAACTTCCTATTATGTTCAAGTGATACATTTGCGATAGGTTGACAATGGAATCGGGGAGGTTATTTAAGAAAATGTAGTTGGTAGGTGTAAAGTCAAATTCCAAAACCTTTTCCAACATCCTCTTTGTCTATGCCAAAACGGGAGATTTGGAACAAGGTATGGACATCCATCAAAGCATAAAGGATAGAGAAAAATTTTCAGATGTTGTAGTGGAAACAACCCTTGTAGACATGTATGTAAAATGTGGAAACACAGATAAGCATGCCATCTCTTGGACTGCAATTATTGTTGGATATGCAAAAAATTGATTTGTTAAAAACGCTTTAGAAACTTTCAAGCAAAAATGCAATTGGCAAGTATAAAGCCAAATTCCACAACCTTTGCCAGCATCTTTCTTGTTTGTTCCAAAATGGGGGATTTGGAACAGGGTATGAAACATCCATCAAAGCATAAATAATTGAGGTATTTTTCCATATGTTGTAGTTGCAACTACCCTAGTAGACATGTATGCAAAATGTGGAAGCATAGACAAGGCATGTGAACTATTTGACAAAATGCCTAAAAGAGATGCCATCTCATGGAATACGATGATTGTGGGATATGCACAAAATGGATTTGCTGAAAAGGCTTTAGAAACTTTCAAGAAAATGCAATTAGCAAGTGTGAAGCCAAATTCCACAACCTATGCCATCATCCTCCCTGTCTGTGCCAAAATCGGAGCTTTGGAGAAGGGTATGAATATCCATCAGAGCATAATGGATGGGGGATTTTTGTCAAATATTATGGTTGGAAATGCTCTGTTAGACATGTATGAAAAATGTGGAAACGTACACAAGGCATGTGAACTCTTTGATGGAATGCCTCATAGAGATGTCATCTCATGGAATTCAATAATTGTAGGATATGCACAAAATGGATTTTGCAACGATGCTCTCAAAATATTTGAATTAATGAAGCACTTTGAAACATATCCTAACAGTGTAAGATTTGTTTGTATTCTTTGTGCATACAGCCATGGAGGTTTAGTGGATGAGGGTTGTACATACTTCAATCACATGAGTAAGCAGTATTGTATTACACCTATAGTTGATCATTATGTGTGCATGGTTGACCTTCTTTCCCATGTTGGCTATCTCGAGAACACTCTAAACTATATCATTAAGATGCCAGTTAAACCTTTGGTGGTTGTGTGAATATGTTTTCTTGTTGCTTGTAGGTTACATATGAATATAGGCTTAGGAGTATTTTGATGCAAGTAAAGGAAGAAACAAATACCTTCAAAGGGGCCCAGCATGTTGTTTCAAAGGGGCCAATTCTTGTCACCAATGTGTTTTTACCGCCTCAACATTCTACTTCCCTTGACATTGCCTCCCTTAACTTTTATGAGTTTCATAATCTGAATTCTATAATTAGACAATTTAAAAGTTAAGGAGAGCAATGTCAAGAGAAATAGCACATTGACACGAAAGGCATTGACAAAGTTCCAAAATGCATACACCTGGAAGTCAATGTATTTTTGCATCAAAAATGAGAAATAAGCATATAAGGGACAAATAGCTATACAGATCCAATACAATTTTTAAAGAAAATGAAACGAGCATATGTGAAACAGCAAAGATTGTCCTTTTATCAACATCATTCAATTGTCAAGCATGTAGACATTAATACTATAGGAAATTTCTATATACTGCTACAAGAAAATGTTCAAACTAAAAGTTTCCATCAGCAACATAAAATGACCAAAGATCAAAATAATCAGCAATAAGTTATCATTTTTACCAAGTAAAATACAGGAATACAGTGTATGTTTTTTTCTAGAATTTTCATTCATAATGTTGGACAAAAATGATGTGGCCTATGTGTAGATATTTTTAGGGAATTTGATTGAGGCTGCCACATGAATGTCTTGATCAAAACCTCTAAAATTGTTTAATTGGAAAAATTCCTCAAACTTACTGACATGGAACTCCTGAAAGAGCAAAATCGACGTTGGAATGTCTTTTCGATAGGCAGTTGTGTTCTAAAGTCTTGAAGGGATCAGATCGGTGTGACCTAGGACTTGTATTTCCAATGGTAGTCATTGGTATGGCTTGAACTGTCAAAGTGAGATTCCAAACTCATTCCGACAGCAAAATTCTAGCCGATGTCGGTGTGACCTGTGAATGTCTTACCAATAAGAATCGTTGGTGTCACCAGAACTGTCGAAGTGAGATTTCTAACTCATTTAGATGGTATATTTTTGGCTGAAGGAGAACATCAGGGATATTTTTCTGATGGACATGTCGAGGTGACTTGAACTATCGATTTGACATTTCAAACTATTGTCGATAGTGTTACTCTTGCCTTTTATTGCCGCATCAGGGGAACTAGGTGATGCAGACATAGGAAACTCAAAACAACTCAAATTTTCAACATGCCTTCAAGAGGCATATAAAAATATTAAGATGGCCAATTTTTCCAATCCAATTCACTCAAAAATTCTGAAACTAACTCGGGGCTCCTTTCCCTTGTGCACACCCTCAACTCTAGTAGCCATGCAAATCCTATTTTTAGGCCATAACTCCAAACCTGCCAAATGACTCTACAAAAAAATCATTGATTCATACACCCTCTTGAAAGTTACACAACATATCTCAAGATAAAACACAATTCCTTTGGACCAAACTCTTGAAACTCTCACTCCTACATTGTCCTAATTAGGCTAATTAGGCCTAAATTACAAAGCAACCCATCTTTACACTTATCAAAGACAACTAAAAATTTGGGGCAGAATTTCCTATGCTCTCAAACTACTAAATCAACAATTAATTTCCAAAGATGACTCTTCTAACATAGAAAACTATGAAACCCTTGATTTTAGGCCCTCAAAAGGAGGGTTTATTGAAAATCATAGCTCCAGGCCTCCTCAAACCTTTCCACCTATTCAAACACTCTTAATTATTCTTGTACAAGCTTAAAATTTCATTACATAGGTTATTCCCTCCACAAAACTCATGAACCACCCTTTAGTTACTCACTTTCATAAGGAAAATCACTCAAATTCAACCTAGGGCAACACCCCAAACCCACATACACACTCCCTCAGACCTCTACAGCATTTGAAAACCTATAATACATCAAATGGGGTCATTCCACCAAGTTACAATGGCTATAGTAGGTGGAATTCCCTAAAAACTCATTTTTATAATCTCAAACCGCCAACTTGCACCAAAACAAAGCAGTTTCAGTAATGTGGTAACGCTATGTCAGGATAAGGAACTCTTCTTGGAGGTTCTAAATGATTTGCCTCTTTTTTATAAGACTATGTTGGTAGTTCCACTTGGATCATAGTTGTTTGGTGGGATTCCGAACCCAGATAATGAGGTTCAGTTGTGGAAATCTCATAGAGAAAAGCTACAAGCTACCATGATCATTTTGCCGATCGAATTTATATCAGAATCTTGCTTAGCGTGGCTTAAGACATGTGCAGATGATATTCTCTCTGCAGATAGGCTTAGGGGAAATTATTTGCTTGATCTTGTGAAAAGTGGCAAGAAACTTACAGAGAATGAGACATTGATCAGAGAAACATTGGATAGTTTGGATGCATTTGAAGGGAGCTTGGAGTGGCTAAAAATGGTTTTTGGTTCAGATGTTGAGTTTCCATGGCAATGTGTGTGTGTGATTGTTTTGAAGCACTCAAAGAGTCTGTAGGATGAACTTTTTGAAAGCTTTTTATTAGTAGGATGAAACGAATAATAGTTGATGGATTTGCAAATCTGGGTGAGAGTTAAGGTTGGTAAAATACATCTCTGGAAATTTACAAAGATGTTGAAACCCATTTGCACAAATCAACTACTAGTGAGGGTTGGCTTGTCAAGAGAGGGGACCTAAAAAGTGTCAATTTACCTAGGTTGAGTTTTAGATTTATGATGACAAATGATGAAGACTGATTTGGTCACCTTAACGCTTATTTTGGAACTGAGGTTAGTCAAATAAAAGATACCATAGATGAAGGGTCCAAGAATATTCTGGAAGACCTCCTAAGTTTTCTCCATGTACATAAATCTCCTTCAAGGATAAATGATTTAGCACCTTATTTGCAAGAGCAATGCTTCCATTTTATCTAAACATTGATTGTTGAGATTGAAGAACATCTTGCACATCTTTTAGAAGCTCTCTATAAAGAAATGAAAAATGAGGAGATGCCAGAAAAAATCAATATTTCTGATAAGGAGTTGTAGGTTCACTACCATTTTGATATCTTTAGAGAAGAATTTTTACGAGTCCTTTAGCAATAAAATACCTTTTTATTTGAACTCCCTACATAGTATCCCTAGTACAAGAGGCTCCAAGAGAAAAAGGATCAAGACAACATCGCCAATAGGGCAAGAAGAATCTAGAACATTTGTTGCTAACTGCTTTGGAGACTCCCTAAATTTGTCTACAAATATCATTGTTCTAGGGTTTGTAGAGGAAAGAGTGGGAAGAGCCATTTCAAAAACATCAAAAGATGTATTTGATTCATGAATTCTTATAAGATTTACCTTAATTAAATATTATTTATTAGTGTCCAAACACATTTAAGAACAAAAATTGTAAATATTGGTTGGAAACTATGTGCTACTCAAAAAGGGATAAGCTCTATATTCTCTTATCGAGAAACCACTTTGTAGTAGCAATTCCATGTACCAAGGCTATATGGATGTTGTTGAATAATGTATCATGCACATTCATATCCATTTTTTGGGTCTGTTGTATTGTATGCAACCTCTGCATGCACCACAACAAAATAAAATATTAACTTGCAATCATGGATATTCAATTGATTTGGGTAAAAATGTAATTATTTCAAATCAATGGCATTAAAGAGATGTCATCTCATGGAATGAAATAATATGATTGCAGAATATACACAAAATGAATTTTTCAAGGAAGCTCTCAAAATATTTGAATGAAGCACTCTGGAACACCGACATTGTAAGCTTTTCTTTTCTTTTAGATGCATGTAGGCATGCAGGTTTAGTGCATGAGGGTTGCACACACTTCACACATCAGTAACCCTTATTGCATTAAATATATAATTGATCATTAGGTGTCCATGGGTGACCTTCATGCCCGTGTTGGCTATCTTGAGGACACCCTAAACATTATTACTAAGATGCCAGTTAAACCTTTGGTTCATGTGGATCATATATGAATATAGGATGAGTATTCTATCAACACTAATTTTTTAGTTGGATCCTAAAAATTCTACAACTTATGTTCTCTAAAACATCTATGCAAAAACGGGCAAGTGTGGTGAGGTTCAAATAGTAAGGAAATTGATGAAAGATAGAGAAATTAAAAAGATACATGCATGTAGTTGGATTGAAGGGCATAAAATGGTACATGATTTTTGTGTAGGAGACATATCACATCCACAAACATGGGAGAGATATGCAAAATTGGAGAAATTGGCTTGGAAAATGAAGGCGATAGGATATTTCCAGATTCAAAACACTTACTTAATTTTGTGGAATAGAAGAAAAAAGAATCATTTATCTGGCACCATAGTGAAAATCTAGAAATTGTATTTGGTTTGTTAAACATGGCCCCTAGTACAACTGTTAGAGTTGTTAAGAACCTTCGAGTATGTTCTGATTTTCACATTGCATCTAAATTCATCTCCAGGATTGTTGCAAGAGAAATTGTTCTAAGAGATGTGAACCATTTCCATCATTTTAAATAGGGACAATGTTCTTGTGGAGAATATTAGTGATGCTAAATGAAACAATCTGAAAAATAGGCTTGCACTATAATAATGTGCACTAAATAATATATCCAATAATAATGAAGGGACATCCATCATAGCATAATAGCACGGATTTTTTTGTCATATGTTGTAGTTACAAGTGCCCTACTAGACATACATGAAAATGTGGAAAATGTCATGATTAAAGGATATGTTCAAAATGGGTTTTGCTGAAAATTCCTTAGAAAATTTTAAGAAAATGCAACCAGTGGATGTAAAGCCCAACTCCTCAACCTTTGAAAGCATCGCAAGACTAAGTTATCGATTCTGATTAAAAATGAGAGACAATCAAACAGCTCTATTAAAATGATATTAATCCACCCACTATCACTCTTCTGTACATGATTCAATTCCATTATCTTTCACAGTCCTTGGTGCCACTTTCTATAATCCTCACTCTGAGGTGCCATTCCCATGATCAAGCAATCTTGTTGTTGCCTTGATCTCCTTCAATGCTAATGAACTTGTTATGCCTTGCATAACCACCCCATCTTTTGCCTTGGTCAAAATGGGTCCCCCTTTGTGTTTTTTGTACTTAGTTGTTTTTGAAACAAAGTTTGGAGTCTAGTTTTGCCAATACTTTGTTTTTCTTTGGTTTCTCTGTCGGAATCGGAAGCAGAGATGAATCGGGTTCTGAAAGTTCTTTTGAGGCTTGTTTTTGGTTCTATCCCGACATTATTTTCTTTGCCTTTGTTTTTGGTCTTTAGCGGAAGCAAAGCTAGAGTGGGAATTGAGATGGTTGTTATCAAAATTTGCAAAATCAAATTCTATTCCAATCCCGCCTCCGCTACTTTTTAATGTTTGTTTTGTCTCGGTTTTGGTGATTCTTTTATTAGGTTGATCTTTTACTTAACTTTTTGTATTTGTTTTTGTTTTGTTTTTAGTTGTCGGATGCAGAGTCGGAATGGGAATGAGGTTTGGAAATTTTATAAGTTTAAGATCCTGTTTCCATTTTAGTTCCGCCCCCGCTAATTTTTATCGTTGACTTTTTAATTGAAGTTGCACTGCAAACCAGTGTTCGTTCTCTTACAGTTTCGACTCTGCCCTTACTGTGTTTTAATGCATTAATGGTGGTTGCCAGTGTAGGTAGAAATTCACATATTTTCCTTTATTAAGTCTTAAAGCCAATCATTATTGCTATTATTGCAAGTCTGAGAGCGTGAAGAGCAATAGAAGAGTTCGTTTGAGCAAATTGATCGAGATAGAGAAGGGATATTGTGTGCGAATCGATTCAGAAAGTTAGCACGACTTTGTTTGCGTTTGAGGTGGGCCTTTTATCTTTGTTGTTCGTTGTTTATTTGCGGTTGTGTTCGTTGTGTTTTTCTTTATATCTACTCGCGCGTTCAATCATTGTGTTTTAAAGCAATTTTATGATCATCGATGTGATTGAATGAGCAGGTTCTTGTTTTGGCTTGTTTGTTTTGCTTTAAATCTTTGTTGTCTTATTTTATCATGTCGTTTCTTTCTATTTTAGGGCATTGTCGCTTTCACACCTTAATCGTGATTATGTCGTGTCGTTTTTGATTTGCAGTAGATTAGATTAGATTAAAGGTTTTTAATGGCGTGAGTTAGATTAAGATTTTATAGTGAGGTAGATTAGAGATTTTACAATGAGTTAGGGTAGATTAGATTTATTGTTTAAATTAGGGTTTCGTCATTTGGTAGAATGGCAGGGTTTTAAACCTGTGCCCTAGTTTTATAAGGTTTGTTAGATTAGGGTTTCGTTGGTCTCTGCAAATTACTTTAAATGATAAAAAATGATATCTTGGAATGACATTGATTCCCCATGGTCATATGAGTATGGTATTTTTAAAGCTCCTTTGCCATTTTATAGCGACCTAGGTTTTAATCATGAAGTTATGTTGAAAATGAATAAATTTGATGATGTCATGATTAGCATAGGCGGAGGCGGGATTGGAATGGATTATGGACATAAGAGTTTTGTTTTACAAAAGTTATCAATTCCATTTTCATCCCATTACCGATTCCGAGTTTTAAAAGGTTTCCTTGAAGTATGTGATAACTGGCGAAGGCAGGATCGGAACTGATCTTGAACTTAAGAATTTTGTTTGCAAAGGTTATCAATTCCGTTTTCATCCCATGTCCGGCTCCGCATATAATGGAAAGTCTTTCTTCAAAGTAACGATGATCAAATTGGAGGCGGAGGTGGAGGCGGAATGGAAATAGAATATGAAAATGAGAATTCGAAGAAAAACCAAATCCGATTTTTGTTTCGATCCCGGTTTTGATAACCTTCCTGACTCCAACTCCGAGCCCGTTTGTTATTAGGTGAAGTTCCTATATCGCTTTTTGCTCCGAGTCTGCCAGTTTTTTAAAAGAGATTGTTTTGAGCTTCTGTCTAGTTCCGACTCTAATGTATGTGTAAATGGTAGGTTTTAAAAGCATGTTTTATGATGATTTATCTAAAGGTCTAATTAGAGGTTTGCTTGCAGGAGAAAGATGATGGAGGAGACTTGGTGATAGATCGGCTTGTAGAAGTCAAAGAAGAAATAAAAGCTACAGGGAAAGAATTGATCAAGGTAAAAAGTATGAAAGAGTTTGTTGCAGTTGAGTTGGATCGCATCAAATTTGAAGATGACTGGATTGATGGGCCAGATATGGATATGCTACAACAAGTCTTCACCAGTTATGATGATTTCATAGCAGATCCAGCTTCACATGCATAAAATCTTGCATGCATGATCTTCTTCTTCCTTGCATGTTGCATGAATGATGATCTTCTTCCTTGCATGTTGCATGCATGCAGCACTGACAGTCTTAAGGGCGTATGACTTCTTTACTTCTATTTCTATCTTCTATTGTTGGATCAAACTGAATGCATAATGTAAGAACTCAAGATCAAAGTTGATCTGAGTTTCCAAGAAAATTGATTGCTCCTAAAAAGGTGGAAAGCCTAAGATAGAAGTGAAGTTTGAACTTCTTTTGTATATCTATAAATACCATATGGGTATCACATTGTAAGGGTCGGCTAATTGAGAATTGGATTGGCTTACCTAGTGCTAGGAGATAGAATTTTATAGAGTTTTTTTGCAGAGATACATTGTACCAGATCTTTTTATAGTTAATAGAATTGCAGGTTTACGAAATATAGAGTTTGCATTGAATTGTGTTGTTTGATAAGGTTAATGAGTTATAATCCACCTAATTGCCAATGATTGTGCTGAAGCATGATAGTTTCTTATGTGATGAAAGTCATTAGAAGAAACCAGGTTTAAAGATTATCTTGTTAAATTGTCATTGAATTAAAGTTATTGAAGTCTGTTGATCTATAGTTTTAATGATGAATGAATGTGTGTTGTTTTGAAATCTTGGAAATACTTGTGATATGCGAATAGTGGAATTGAATTAAGCACCTAAGATGTATACGATGGTACAGTCATACTGTGGGTTGTGTCATGCTATGGTTTTTGTGATCGGTTAAGAAAACATTCATTGTTAAAAGTATATGTCTGGATATTAGATAAATTTAATTCATACTTACTGATTTACCCCTTGGATCTATCTTTTTCTTTTATTTAAAACCCATTGATTTACAGGAACTATTTTGATAAAGAGAGTCATAGCTTGAATCCTTTGTTACCAGCACAAGCCCCTTGAATATTACAGTTGCATGAACCAATTGAGTGACATCAGATAGTTGAGAACCAACTACCAGGACCTTGGGAGTTAGGCCACTACATGTAGTCTTTCTTTTTCAGGAGAAATAGAGTAGAAATATTCTGTTTTAATGTTGTTTGTGTCATTTTAACCATCAACAGAACTATACACCAAAATTTAACTTCAACGTCAAGATCAAAGAACTTGTCACATCTATATGAAAATGGTTGAAGCAAGAACTGTTGGATACCATTACATTTGATCCTTCACAAGTCAATTTTACTCAATTAAAGAAACATTGATGTGAAATGAAGGCATTCTACACCCTTAACAAGACCATCGCACAAAAACAAATGCCAAAACACATGCCATGATCTCAAAAAAATTATCTTTCTCTTAACAAACTCTTATTTCCAATTTTTTGTAACAGTGTGCCTATTTCACAAAAACAAGTAACTATCATATTTCCCCAAGGGTTTTCAATTTGACACTTCGCAGGCTCATTGTTTTTGGATTTTGACTAAGTAGAAATATCCCAGAGTCAGCATTTTTGGTTTTCAACTGAGGAAATCTGTTAAGAATCATCTTTACTAGTTTTCAATTCACAATAGTTGTTCACACCTGATATTTCCAAGAAATGACAATAATTGCCTTACTCAAGAACAAAGACCGAACAAACACACCTAAACAGGGATCAGACACAGACAGAAAACTCAATTTTTAACCATGCTGAGAGAAACCTACACGTGAAAACTTCAGATCTCAACATATAATATAATCTCTTTTAAGATATACTGTGAGATATTTTCCCATGTTTGACATTGCAAAAATAGGTATGTCAGCTCAAAATGTAGGATTTATATAAGTGAAAGGTTTAGGTGAAATAGAAAGTAAGAATACAAAAATATTTTACATGCAACAGTTATAAATGTGAAGTAGGAATGTCCTAAACAAACATAACACCAAAGCCCTTAGTATTATTTATTCCTATATGGTGGATTAACAAATGAAAGTTACCTTCCCTAATGAAGACTAAAAGAAAAATATTTTGTCAAGTGGCCCCTGGATACTAGATGGAGTGGGTTTATATTTGCAAGATCGGCATCCTAATTTTGATCCATTATCTTGCAGCACCAAAAAAACTCTAGTATGGCTATGACACTATAATCTACCTTCTAAATTTTGGGACTCCGCTATACTCACCAAAATAGGCAAATACCTTTGGAAAATTCATTAGTGTTGATTAAATTTTTTTGAAGGGCTGCACTAGAATTTACATAAGAATTTTTGTTAAAAAATAAAATTGATGCATCCAAGCCTCCCATCTCTCAAAATAACCCTTAGATTTCAACATATAAAGCTAGGTCCTGAAAAAATAAGGTTATATCCAAACACTTCAAACATTGACTTGGAAACCTGATTTTAGCAATCTCTTTAGTTTGTTGCAAGAGAATGGAGGCAAAATCCCTAGTTAGAGATCCTAAATCGCAATTCCACCCCTAAATGAACACTCTTATTACTTTGGCACAAGGGCACTCCAGGCTATTCCCGCATCACCGTGAAAGGGCAAGCAATAAACCCTAGAAATGGTGTGATGGTGCGGTGGAAGCATAAGACAAAATTCCATTGCATATCACAAACTATTTGAGGATTTTTTTGAAATTAAAAGAGTTGAAATAAAATGAAATGGCTAAATACCTATGGAGAGTTACAATGATCTTGGTGTTTTCATCATATCCATTGAGATCGTGACTGCATCAGAATTATTTAAAACAGTAGAAACCATGGCCTTTGTCACTCTGTCCTACACTTTCTTGTACACCACCTCTTGCAAATTTAAAGCCCTGACCTACTGTAAATTGGTAACATTATTTGATTTCCCACCCAAATTTCCCTCTTTCTTGCAAGTTTCCCTCCACCTTATCACTTGCTAAACTTCACATGGATTTGATGGATTTGATGAACAAGGCCATTAAAGGATAAAAATGCCTTTTTATAATATTATACCATAAAATATCATTTATTTGTCAAATAATTTTTTATATAATTAAAAAAATAATATATAAATATAATTAATATATTATATATATTTAAATAATAGTAATACAAATTAAATTATATATAATATAATTATATTTGTTATTATATTTAATAGTGTATATAGGTTATATTATTATCATATATTGTTTTTTATAATAAAAATTATTAAATATAAATATAAATTATTATAATTAATAATTAATAATTAATATATTTTTATATAAAACAAATTAAATTAATATTAAAAAAAAATTGATAGATTAATTGATCTTTGGAGAGATTAGGAAAAAGAAAGAGAGATAGAGGGGGGGACAATTCTATATAGAGAGAGGAATGCATACTAACACGTGCACCTAAAGAAGGTTCAAATATTGTGTTGATAGAAAATTGTATGTATGTTAATATATTAGAGAGTATGTGTTCAAGTTAGGGCTTGCCAACATGATTCCTCTTTCACCCCATCATGGTGGATTATGGGATTGAATGTAAATGTTTATAAAAAAAATTATAAAATATGTGAAGGCCTTAAGACTGCACTGAGAGGCAATGCCTTCCACGCAATAGGTATTTTTGGTGCACCAAGCAACCTAGGCGACCAAATGGCCCGCTTAGGTAGGGGTCCCATGAGGAGGGTTTAATTAGCTCTATGGATTATGATCAAATTTGAAATAAAAAATAATAGAGGAGCAATAGTCATTTATTTAGTCATTAATTTAGCCATATATTTAGTAATTTTTATTTGCATGATATTAGTCATTTATTTAGTCATTTATTTAGTCATTTATTTGTGATTTTACCTAATTACCAAATTAGTCACTTATAAATGACCAACTTAGTCATTTACTTTCAAAATACTACTAGTGTTAGTCACGTAGTCATTTATTTTCCAAATTCTACTAGTGGGCTCACTGCCTCCAGTAACTTCAACAACATTGAAAATGTAGACACCTTTTGCTCACTGCATCCAGAGTCATAGGCATCAATCTCACACTCAGATCACCACACTTGATCACATTTAAATCTCAGACATTTCTTACACATGCCACACACATCTCCAACAATTCACCTTGCATTTATACAAACCACAACCTCAAAAACCTTTCCCATGTTGGCCACAATGAAATGTATGCAACTCAAATGTGCATCCACTAAATAGGTTGAAACCAAAAACTTTCGTGGTGGGAATAAGTTAAGGAATACCATGCTAAGGGTTAACTAAGACCCAAATCTACATCAACATTCTTCACCATGCTTTCACAATCAACAAACAATCTCTGTAATTAGTGGTAACACCCAAGTCGGCCAAACCTACACTAACACTAACAAGCGACCACATACACGCTTCTCCAAGTTTGAAAACAACATGTAGACCTTAAAGAAATGATTCACAAAATTCACACAACATCCCAAAGTATTCCAGCATCATCAAAATATTTTGCAACACTTCCACAACCACCTGCAACTAAGAACACCATCATTTTATGCAACCAAACATACTATCGTAGAACACAACTTATGAATCCTGATTTGTAGAAAAACTGAGCACCAAAACATCCAAGGGAAGGAATTTATAGAAAATATGAGAATGTTCCCACATCCACAAGACAAGAAACAACAATGTGGAGAAATGAAGAGCAATCTCATTTCTCCCAGACAATCTTCTACACAAGCAGACACACTGTCAAACACATCTTCCACTGTTGCACAATCTAGAACTTGAAACTTTGGATATAGAACCTCTAAACACCTTTGATCATCATATCCAAACTACACAAGAATTTCTTCAACCATGAAGAAATGTGGAGCACAACACTATGTTGGAATTTTGTCATATATTGTCATTGGTGTCACCATGTTGGTCTAGTATTGAATACCGATGTGAAGATCATGCTTATCCTATCTGGTATTTGATTTGCTATCTTTGGTATGTTGATCTAGATATCTCCTCTGATAATCTGTATGATCTGAGTTTTTTGAAAAAGGCTTATACCATTTGGAAGTGTGTATACATGTATTTTTAGATGTTTATATGACTGGGTAATACGTTGGCATCGATTCTTGAGAATGTATTTCAGTATTAAGCTAAATCTTAGCCAACATGATGTCACACGACATAGATGAATTACTCTTGAAATTATTTTGACCTAGTCAATACATGTGGTTACATCAGGTATTTATACAAGATGGCTAGAGGATGAGAGTGTGATGAAGGCGACGAACCAATGAAGGATAAGAATGTGAATGCAAGAAGAAGAAGAAGTGTATGTATGAGCGAAGTGTTCAAACAGTGGTAGAAGATTAGATCATGCAAGCGAATACTCTTAGCATCAAAGGAACTGAACCTGCACATGTGGTGTATCTTCTCAGTTCAAACCTGGCGGTTAGCAATTTGATGTTTACTTTTTCTATAGGTAGTGAGCCTCCAATTTGGATAGTAAGTCCTTGTAAGTAGTGAGGTTTTTTATGTGGCAGTGAGCCTCGTATTACCAGTTTTGATATAAATTTATATACTGTGAGTTAATCCTCACCGTGGTTTTTCCCTCATTGGGTTTTCCACATAAAATATGGTGTTCATGTGCTATGGAACTTAGTGCTAGACTATTACTTTAATTTGTTTTGTGTTGCAATAAAGTTTTAAGTGTTTTTTCAATAAGTTTGTGTGGATATTGATTCACCCCCCCTCTCAGTACCCGGTTTATTCAACAATTGGTATTAGAGCTTTGGTTCCTCTGAAGAAGTTTAACAGCTTGAGGGAGATCCTGCAGATTGAACAAATGGATAAAGAAGAACTTTGGACTGTCCTTGAAGATCTTGACAAGGTTGAAATTGAAAATAGAGACGTGAAGTAAAACCTTGATGAAGCAAATGATTGCATCCAAAAATTATAAGAGCAGTTAAAGAAATTCAAGGAAAGATATAGAGAAGTGGGTGAGGAGTTGAAGCAAGCAAATGATGAGAATACTGGACTAAAATTGAAGATAGATGAAAAGAAGAAAGTTGAGGAATGTTTGAAAACTATGATACAAAGCAAAGTTGATGTTTTTCGTAGGCTTGAACAGGAAGTGATGAATCTAAATATAGAACTTGAGAAAGAAAAAATATGTGAAGAGGATTTCAAGACAAGATCCTCCAAGCTTGATGAATTCATAGCAGGAGAAAAACCTTATAAAGACAAAAGTGTCTTAGGTAATGAAGCTGGTGGAAAAATGTAGAATTCAAATACAGTAAATAGTCAGAGGATTCAAGAAAAAGGAAAGCAGAAAAGAAATTTTGGAAGGAAACCACTTGTCAGACAACCAAATTCACAAAGGTACTCATCATTCAATGGTGTTTGTTTTTCATGTAAGAAATTTGTTCATAAGGCAAATAAATGTAGGAGTAGGTTGAATCGGTTTTCTGGTCCCTTCTCTAGACAATGTTTTTCATGCAAGAAGATAGGACATAAAGCTACTGAATGCATATCTTCGGTAATAATAATAAATAGTTTCAATGGTTATTGTTATACCTGTAGACATGGAAAATGTACAAATTCATTTTTGCACACTTGACTCCGACTACTAACAACGCTTCCTCACTCTCTCAGCATTTCATCATAATTCTATCCATTAACCTATGAATCGTCATTTATCTGATTAATTCTACCACCTCCTTTGATTAAATTAATCAATTTAATTTAATTAACCTTACATTTTTGTTTAAGTAAATAAATCATTTTATTTGATTAAATTCTCTAAAGTAGTTTTTATTAAATTAAATAAATTAAACCTTATTTGATTTAATCTAACATATTCCTTCCTAATTAAATAAATCAAATCATTTATTTAATAAATCATTTCCTCTCAATTCTTGACTTAAATTAATTTATAAATCTAAGTCTAAAATTGTCACATCACCTAATTCTTCATTAAATTAATCAAATCCATGATTAACTTAATCCCTCTCACTAAAATTCTCTATAGAATGCAAGTTGCACAATAAATCAAATACTTTGATTTATTAATTCATCTATTTTCCCTCACAAAGCATCAAAAGGGAATATTCCCTCATTTGAATTCAAAAAGGCCAAGTGGACTTGGTCCTTCCAACAAGGCATTCAATGCCTCTTACATGTCCTTGACCTTGAGCCAAGTGAAACTTACTTCACTTCTCTTCCCCCTTCAACAAGTCAACTCACCATTTCAAATTCAAATGTATGCATTTATCATGCACATTGGCCAAAATGTGTTCATTCTTCATCCAATCACATGTGGACAAGTGGCACAATACCATTGGATTATCTTTTGTCCCACATTGCTTATTTCCACTATCTCTTCCAAGATTTGAATCTATAAATTGGAGACCTCTCCTCTCAATCTTCATCCACAATTCATATGAAAAGTTACTCTCTATAATTGAGAACTAATTTTTCTCATCACATCCAAGCATTCATCATATTTTCACATTTGCACCAAGGTTATACTCAAATCTCTTTTGGTATTTGACCATTTCTTCATCAACCATATCATTGCTATTTAGGAATTGGGAAAGGGCCAATTGCAACACATCATTGGCACCAATTCCCCCATAAGATCATCATTCTATTGGATAGATTAGGATTTACTTGCATATTATTTAAGTTTTACTCTTCATTTCCTAATATTAGCTTAAATAGGTGGATTTCATGGGGAATCCTTCATGTTTGCATGCATTTTGATCTAACACTAACAATGTTTGTCATCTTTGTGCATTTGCAAGTTTAGGGGTTCACAATGCTTGTAACATGTTTGGACATAAAGAAAATCAATGCAGAACAGGGATGAGTGGAAATCAGACAAGACAGAATATAGTCTGTTACTATTGCAAGAAACCAGGACATATCTCAAAAGTATGTAGAAATTAAAAAGGGGAGTAGTCTACTTCGGTGGAAGATGATAAATGAGTTGAAAAGATTGATAAGGAATATGTTAAGCAAGAAATGAGAAAAATATGGAAAAATAAAGAAGGATTGGAGTCTATTGATGCATCTGTACCCTCATCAGGTGCAGATGATTCCTCTAATAATTAGACCTAGCTTGGTCTTAAGGGAGCTTTATCAGAAAACCAATTAAACCCCCGAAAAATATAGTGTGTAAGGTGCAGATGCGTGGATATGTTGTAAATAATTTCAGGATAGAAGTGATGCAAAATAAACCGAGAGAAAAGATGCAAGCATGTCCTTTTACGGAGTAAACTAGGGTTTCTCAGTTTTGATGGAAGAGAAGTTTGTCAGCTTTTTGCAATTAATGCGAATTAGGAAAAAATGATGAAATATAAAGGAAATCTCACAAATTATTTTAATCATCAAATGCATTTGAAGAAATTGTAGACCACTTGGAACTTTCTTGAAGCGTATCTGAAGCGATTTGAAGACCCTCGAAGAAATCATTGTGGATATTCGATATAGGCGACAGAAATTTCCCATCTCATGAAAGAAAAGGAAAGGTAACTGAAGAATTTTTTTGTTAAATTTTGAGAGCTATAATGGAAATTTCTAAAAGGAATAACCCTTTTAAGTTGAAAGGAGTTGAGATGGATGAGTTTGATCGTCAAAAAGTAAAGAAATTGGAATTAAGGTTGGAACCGAACGACTTGTTGAACATAAAAACCCTAGGTTTGGATATATGGGGAGAATTCCCCTGGTTTGCCAAAAAAGAATATATCATGTTCCTTCTAAGAAAACTCAAGGATGGAAGCATTATATTGGAAAAACCCTATCCCATTTCAAAAGAAGAAATTGAAGCGGTTAACGTCTTGTGTGGCATTGGAGAACTTCCTGGACGAAAAACAATAAAATACAAGGAAGTGGAGGAAATGATAGGAGTTGGCAAAGATCTTCGAGCATTGTTGATCGATACTATTGGTGATGTATGGAGTACAGCCTCACCCATTGACAGACTTAAAATTGATGATGCTTTAGTTGAATATCTACTTTGTAAAGGTATTGATGTATCTGTTGTTTATGAATTCTTACCTAAAAATTTAGTTGAAAAAGTTGAAGAGAGAATGTTGCTTGAAGATCCGGGAGGACATAAGCTAGAAGCTTTAGTTGAAAAGAGGTGTTCAAAGGAAAAGCATAAGTGAGTGTCGTGGAGGGGAGCCAGTGTGGTCAAGCATTTAGCCATTCGCACAAGATATGTGCAGCTGGATTTATCCAAGTGGGAACCCAACAAGATATTGCCTCATCAACCTAGGAGTGTAAAAGTGCTTGGAAGAAATACATTGCTTGATCTTGAAAACATTTGAAAACAAACATTCACAAAGACCTTTAAATTTCAAACCCCTTGTGAGAAGCAAATACCTTTGATGAATTTGGACACTCTTGCTTTCCCTAGGAATCATATTCCTAGAGGTTTCTAAGTGCACAAATTCTACCATCATTTTTTTTCAACAAGGTAAACATAAGGAACTTTTGCCCTATTTTCCTCGATTTCCACACAATGGACCTTGTCGGATGAGAAAGAAAGTGGGACACTAGACATATAGTTTGAAACCTAAGTAAGCAAGTGTCTTGGATAAAAATAATTTCATTAAACCAACATAAAGAGACAAAGTGAACTTCATATGTGTTGTTTCCAATGATTTCCTGCAAGATCAAAATCCCAAAGCCAAAGTTCAAGAAAGTTAGTCTAAAAATTCATGAGCAATGCCTTGAGATTCTCCTTGAAGTAAGGGAAAGACTTGTATACAACTTTTACAAAAATGCCTCAAGGAATAATCCCGCATTGTATGCATTTTATTGTCAACAAAACCCTGAACTTTTTGAAAGGTTTGCTTTTCTCCCATAGGAAGTCTAGCATGTTCTTCAATACCAAGGTCTTGTAGAGAGAGTCGTGTCTAGGATAAGGTTCAAGGTAAAAGTGGTCATTCTTTTTCATTCCTCCATCAACCAAATATCATTTCATCATCAAACCTTTTTGTGAACTCTAGAAACAACCATCATGCTAAACTTAGAGGGCTAAATCAACATCCCCTATCTTGGCTTAACACACCTAGCCAAAATAGTCTCAACCATTGGACAAATTTTCCTTTAGGATAATGCAACTTCCTAAAGTTTATTAGTTCACAATTACATTGGCTTAACACACCTATCCAATTCATCCATTTGTGCAAGTTCCCCTAAGATAATGCAAATTCCTAGGGAATACAACTTCACAACAATATTGTATGACTTAACGCATCTAGTCAAATTATCACAATCAATCAATTCAAAAGCCCTTACAAGTTTATCATATACCTTAAAAGGTTATTCAAAAAGGTTTTCACTCACTCATCCCATCCATTTTATCCCATCACCATCACCACCATCTTTGATCTTTTAACTTCCCTAGTTCTTCTCTTTTGGGACTTAGGATTGAACAAATCCCTATTTTTTATGGTCCAAACAAGATCTCAATACAAGAAGAACATGGAGAATATCATATAAATACCAACTTCTATGGACATGAGTTAGTTAGACTCTGAAGTAAACCTAGCGGGATCAAGCAACTCTCCCTTATCATCACAAAATCCTCAAGAGGAGAGTCATCAAGAGGACATCACAAACGAGGACATGGGGATGACACAATCCAAAATCATGAAGGTGGTCCAAAATCTGAGAACCATAAAATTGTCAGTGTTATGTTCAAATACCTAAATACGTTAGCAAAAGGAGGGGTCCAGTTCCCTCTTGACCTTGACGCAAGCACTAGTACAGATGTGTCTATTCCAAGTGCATCCCCGATGTCGAATGTCAATCAAGAAGTACCTTACACCACATCGACCATCACACCATCCTCGCCGAATGTGAACAAAGGGAGTGCCATGTTCCAAGAATTACAAAGGCATCACCTTGTGGCTAACAAAGAAGCAGTCATCACCACCACGCCGGTTACATCTATTCTGGAAAATCCATCCCACCTATACATCTCGCTCACCTTCCATAACCATGTGGGCTCATCTTCATTCCATGCAACACCAGCTTGCCAAAAAAGCATACAAACTTCTCTACCACTTGAAGAAGGAAGCTTGTTTGAAACAATTGGCGTTGTAAATCCTTTTTTCCAAGGTAACATTCCAACCCTCCCCCCATTGCCATTCACAACCACATCACCTCTTGGATTGGGTTTTCCTCCTATCAACATCGATGGTTTCTCGGAACCTAACAATCTAAACATCAGACCCAATCCCCTCTTTTCGCCCACATCATCACAACAACAAGTGGCAACCATTCAAGCCACTACCATAATTGGTCCTCAAATATCCCAAATCATGCCATCTCAGGGACCAATCATCTCAACCACTCCTCCAATAACCCAAATCCCAATCACTACCACAATCCCTCCACCTGCCACAATGGTTGGCATGATTCCTATTCCACCACCAATCCCACCAAAAGCGAATATGACAAACTCATTCACCACACTGATCCAAACTCTTCAAAAGGCCAACCAACAGAGAGTACTCCAGCAAAAGTAGCAAGACCAAGCACAAGCACAAGCATAAGCACAAGCACAAGTGCAAGCACAAGCACAAGCGCAAGCACAAGCACAAGCGCAAGCACAAGCCCAAGCGCAAGAACAATCCCAAGCACAAGCTCAAGCTTTAGCACAAGCACAAGCTCAAGCTCAAGCCCAACAACAAGCACAAGCATAGTACCAAGCGCAATTGCAAGCAATCCACCTACAAGCCTACCAACAAGCCCTGCAAGACTTTCAGGCACAGCAACAAGCTAAAAAACAAGCTTTGTTGGCACAACAACAGCTCGACCAACAACAAGCTTTGTTGGCACAATAGTAGCTAGAACAACAGCAAGCTTTACTAGCTCAACAGCAGGCTTCATGGGAGCAGCAGTAGATGGATCAACAAAAAGCGTTGTTGGAACAACAGCAACAAGATCAACAACAAGCGTTGTTGACGCAAATGCAAGCATACCATTAGGCTTTGAACACACAACCAAGCTCACAACAAACGTCGACTAGTACTCTCCCCACCCATCAAACACCTCCAACACCTCACCACTCATTCATCCCACCTCCTGATCCAAGCAAGGATGTCGCAACACAAATCAAACTGCTCTCGTAACAAGTGTTGGACTTACAAGCAGGAAAAACCACAAGGATACTAGGCAATTTGTGCCCTTATCCATTTGATAGAAGTCTCACCATGGTACCATTCCCAAAGGGATTTGAGATCCCCAAATTTACAAGTAAAATGGAATGGGCAACCCTGAAAAACCACGTCAGGGAATTTCAGGTGCACTACATGGAGGTCGCATATGATGACACATATCTAATGTGACTCTTCCCTCGTAGCTTGACTGGTCCAGCTATGGAATGGTTTTCTCACCTACCCACGGGCATTAAAGCATTCGAGGAAATTGTGGAGGCTTTCCTTAAGAATTACGCTTTCAATATGGGTGTGGATGTTAGTTTGGAAGAACTGTTTGCACTCAAACAAGGAAAAGGAGAGTTGTTTGCATCCTTCTTGCAATGATGGTGATCCAAAGTCAATCAGAGCAAGTGGCCCATGCCAGAGGAACAACAAGTCTGCACCATCATAGCCAATCTAGATGAAAACCTTGCGTTCTACCTAAAAATGCAGTGCATCACGTCTTACGATCAACTAGTTCCAAAAGCGCTCAACATCGAAAGAGCCCTTATCGCGCGAGGAGGCGCACCAAAATTCACTCCACAACAGGATAACTGCCTGTCTAACAACTACAATGATAAACCTCGAACATGGTTGAGGAATAAAAATATCATGAATGACGGCATGGTCGATGCTAAAGTGTTCGTCAGTGTCCCTAAGCAGAATACCCAAAACCATCATCAACCACAGAATCATAATCACAACAGTGTATAGACTAATGTGGTAGTAGCACAACCACAACCATCTTCCACCAATAAAATCAATAATTTGGGTAATCAAGGAGGACCACCTTCTCGTGACAAGTTTCCCCCCAAGAGGAAATTCACAGCTCTTGGCAAATCGATTGAGTCCATAATGAAGAAGCTGGTCAAAGAGAATCTAATCAAAATCTCTAACTCCAAGCAGTACACAGAACCTATGACCAAGCCACCATGGTATAATGAGAACCTCCTTTGTGACTTTCACAAATTCAAAGGACACACCACCGCAAATTGTATGAGACTCAAAAACATCATCCAAGACCTCATTGAGGACAAGGTCATCAACATCGAGCAGCTGGCCGGAAACCAAGACCTAAAAATATACACAAATCCAATGCCAAATCATAACCAAGCGAACAATCAAGGAAATAACCAAGGGAATAATAAGGGCAAGCAAAAGTATGCTAGTGCTAATCTAGTATACAAGGAGATAGTCGGATGCGTCGACGAGATGGTCACCATCATAAATATCAAGGGAGCCAACAATGACTGTGGAGTCACCACACGAGGCGAAAAAGTTACCATTGTTGGGGCACCTGCTAAGACCCCCATTTCCAATACAAACGCCATTCCCTGTGATTACAATTTCATTGACCAGCTGAAAAGAACACCCACCCAAATCTCCATCATGGAACTACTGAAAATCTCTGTCGCCCATAGGAAGATCCGTGATGAAGCACTAGCTGCATCTACCATTGCCACCACCCTTGACACAGAGCAATTTCAAGCTATGGTGGGTAACATCGTTACCCCAAATCTCATTACATTTTCAGATCAAGATTTCCCTCCACAGCCATCTCATAACCGTGCACTCCACCTCCAAGTCCTAATCCATAAAAATAAATTTAAATGAGTCTTGGTAGATGGAGGTGCAGGCCTTAATATTTGTTCTCTAAAACTCATAAAGAAATTGGGATTCGCTGAGGATTCCATCAATAAGAACAAAAGCATCACCATAAGGGCGTATGACAACCAAGAAAGAGTGTCTCAAGGCACTATCAAAATCCCCATCCAAGTGGGGCCAACAACTATGGAAGTCACCTGTTAGGTCCTCGACCTCAACATACCATACAACATCCTCCTAGGACGCCCATGGATACATGGAATGAAAGCAGTGGCCTCAACTTACCACCAATGCATCAAGCTCTCACATCAGAACGAGGAGGTCACTATATATGGGGATCTTGAACCCTTTTCCTACTACAAAAAATTGGAAGCCAAGTTTTATAAGATCCCCCAAGTACCCAAAAATGATGAAGGACCATCTACTTCATATATAGACCCAGCCAACCTCGCCTCCACTTTTGCAACAGAGACACCTGCCATCCCTGACATATTCAAGATTAAGAGCATGATCGAAGACAATGGATGTGGGGATTAAAGAATGAAAATAAATTCTTTTGTTATAGGAGAGTTACCACAATCTCCTAGGTCACATGGACAACCCCAGCCAGTTCAAACACATGTCCACACTATTAGAGCAGAACCCTTTGGATTCCACCATTGGGGGGATCTCAGTTAGGAGAATGTGGATGAAGAGGACATTACCAACATGCTATACCAAGATGAAAGACCCACTCCCAACCTACCCATGGAGGAAACTAACAAAGGGTTACAAATGATGTTTGGTATGGGCTATAATAGGAATGAGAGCCTAGGAAGAAACAGTGATGGACGGTTGGAGCCCATCATTGTAGAAATAAGAATGCAAAATCTTGGCCTTGCGTATACTCCTCTGAGTATAACTGTACATGGCTGAGATACCTCTAGAAGAGCAGCCAGGTCCTCTCCTTAGGTAACAACAACCATTCCTAGACCACCCGTTTGCTTAGGTATCCCACTCGATAATTACACCTTTGACGTCACTGATGTTTGTTCTAGTAGTGACGATGATGATACCATAGCAGGTCTCCCTAGGATTTTTGAGGATTCCACCTTGTTAATGATAAGTGCCTCCATAGCTAATTCAAATCAACCAACCCACCGAATCAACTTAGTACACCCCCAACTCATCGATCATGACCAACGGGGACCACCGATTCTAAACTCGTTCAAAAATGATGAGGCGCTTTCAAAATTTATGGGACTAAGGGATACAATCCCATGTGGGGATCACAAGGTAGGATTCAAAATCACATTGGACACCCAAGCATACTATGGGGAGATGATTGAATCCTTCAGTCGCAAAAGGAAAAGATCAAGAATAAGCTCAAAGTCATTGAGTGAAAACCATACTATGGCACTCTCTAACCATAAAACAGTAAAAATAAAGGACGCATCCAATGGTGAAAACCTCTCTGAGGCACTAGAGGATGAAGGATTCAATCTCCCCCCTACTGCTCTACATCAGGAGAAATCAGCAGTATTGGCAGAACAGTGCAACCCGGTCAACTTAGGAACAGAATCAGAACCACAAATCACCTTCTATGCAGAGTCCCTCCTGGTAGAAGAATAGGAACTGTTGGCAGCATTCCTAAAAGAAAGAAAGGTAAATTTTGCATGGACCTATGCTGACATGCCAGGTCTGGACCCTGAAGTAGTGGTTCATCATTTGGCTATTTACCTCGGAGCAAAACTAGTCAAATAGAAGCTAAGGAAGATGCACCCACAAATAGCCTTGCTCGTCAAAATTGAGCTACAGAAAATTTTGGATGTTGGCTTCATACGCCCAATCGACTATCCAGAATGGGTATTAAATCTTGTACCTATCTCAAAACCAAAAGGGGGCATCCGCATCTGCACAAATTTGAGAGACCTAAACAAAGCATGTCCTAAGGATGATTTTCCACTACCCAACATTGACATGATAGTGGACATGACGGTCGGACATGAGATGCTATCCCTAATGGATGGTTTCTTGGGGTACAATCAGATAATGATGGCAAAGGAGGACCAACATAAAACAGCCTTTACATGTCCTTGGGGCACTTACTACTGGAATGTGATGTCATTTGGGTTGAAAAATGCAAGAGCTACATATCAAAGAGCCATGACACTAATCTTCCATGACATGATCCATAAAACAATCGAAGATTATGTGGATGACATATTGTCCAAATCAAAGAAGAGACGGGACCACATAGCAACTCTAAGTGCAATATTTGATAGACTAGAACAATACAAGGTCAGACTCAACCAAAAGAAGTGTGTCTTTGGGGTACAATCAGGAAAGCTGTTGGGATACATAGTTTCGATGAGAGGGATAGAGGTGGACCCTGTAAAGGTCAAATCAATCATTGAAATGGAAGTGCCAAGAACATTAAAGCAACTCAGAGGATTACAAGGTAGACTCTAGTCCATTCGGAGATTCATAGCACAGCTAGCGGATAAACAGATTGCCTATTCACACCTACTCCACAAGGGAGTTGCATTCAGGTGGGATGACAAGTGTGAGCAAGCATTCAGTAAAATAAAATAATATCTACTTACACCACCTGTGTTGATGCGACCAATTGTCAGGAAGCCATTAATCCTATACATCTCGACAACAACAACCACCCTTGGTGCCCTTTTAGCCCGGCATGATGAAAAGGGAACCAAGTGGGCCATCTACTATATCAGCAGAAAAATGGTAGGGCACGAGCTCAATTACACATCAATAGAAAAGGCTTGCCTAGCACTGGTATTTGCAGCTTAGAAATTCAGGCACTACATGCTAGCTCATCAAATCAAGTTGATTGCCAAAATAGACCCACTCAAATATCTATTGTCAAAAGCAATGCTTACAAGCCAAATGGCTAAATGGGTAATGATACTATCCGAACACGATATTGAGTATGTAGAGTGAAAGGCAATCAAGGGACGGGTCATTGCAGATCAACTAGCAGAAGCTCCCATCTATGCAAACAACCTGCTCGTAACAGAATTTCCAGATGAGTCTATCTTCAATATCAACATAGCTGATCACTAGAAGCTATACTTTGACGGTTCCCACACACAACATGGATCAGGAGCTGGTGTGTTCTTTATCACCTCACAAGGAGATTGCATACCAAGATCTTACAATTTGGTGTTCCCATGCACTAAAAACATGGCCGAGTATGAGGCTCTAGCCATAGGTCTCAAGATTGTAGCAGTGGCGAATCATGGCATTAAAAGTCTATGGGGACTCGCAACTTATCATCAACCAAGTCAACGGTGAATCCAAAACGAAGGATGATAAGCTCGCACCATACAAAAAGGTGGTAGAAAGCCTCAAAGAATCATTCATCGACATCACCTTTCAGCAGATACCAAGGACAAACAACAAAGCAGCCGATGCAATGGCAACCATCGGATCCTTACTAGATATTCCTCACAACATCTCGAAACACGAATTCTTGGTAGAGTAGATTTTTGTACCTACCTTTGAGGTACCAAAGTTAGAATACACGTGTGAACTCGTTGGTCCCAGTGATCTTTGGTACCATGACATATACACCTACCTAAGGTTAGGAATTCTCCCCACTGACATCACCCCAAACCTAAAGCGAACCTTTGTCAAAAGGTCTTCATGATTCGTCATCCTAGGAGAGACCCTCTTCCGTAGAAGTATCAATGGAACTTTGCTACATTGTTTAAAACCTAAGGAGACCTTGATTGCTCTAACTGAGGTACATAATGGAACTTGTGGTTCGCACTTGAGTGGTATGACCTTGGCTAAGAAGTTGCTAAGAACAGGGTACTACTGACCGACAATGGAGAGAGAGGCACACAACTTTGTCAGAAGGTGTTTGTAGTGCCAACAACATGGAGACCTTATTCATGCACCAACTCAAGAATTGCATCCCATTGTTACAACTTGGCCCTTTTCACAATGGGGACTCGATCTCATTGGTAAAATCTTGCCCACCTCATCCAATGGCCACAAGTTCATTATCACCGCCACTGAATATTTCACAAAGTGGGTCGAAGCAATTCCCATGACCTACATCATGGGAAAACAAATATCCAAGTTCATCCTGAACTACCTCATTTGTTGATACGGTGTTCCCCAATCCATTATTTCTGATAATGGGACACCCTTCAAAAATCAAGATGTTTGTGATTTATGTGAAAATTTCAAAATCCAGCACCGCTTTTCCACCCCATACTATCCACAAGGAAATGGCCAAGCAGAAGCTACAAATAAAAACATTTTAAAAATCCTCAAGAAAAAAGTCAATGACTCTGGTTGTGACTGGAATCCATAGCTAAATCTCACCTTATGGGCCTACCACACAAGCATCCGCATGCTAATAGGCGCCACCCCATTCTCCCTGGTCTATGGATCACAAGCCATCCTCCCCATTAAGATCGAGCTCCCATCACTAAGGATATCACTGCAAAACCTCATCACGGATGAGGAGTACAGAGGTTACAAGACTAAATGAGCTGGAATTACTAGATGAACGGCGCATGGATGCCTTGAATCATCTACAGGTCTACCCGAATCACCTAAAACAGAGCTACAACAAGAAGATCAGGCAACGCACTTTCCAAGTTGGTGACCTTGTGTTGAAAGAAAACCAAAAGAATGTGTCAAACCCGGATACAAAAGGAAAGTTTGAGCCCAACTGGCTAGGCCCCTTCATCATCACCGTGAATTACAAATCAAGGGCATATCAGTTGTCAACACCAGAAGGCGAACCCTTGTAGGAGCCCATGAATAGTTCGCACCTCAAAAAGTTTTATGCCTAAATCTTGTAAGGTATAAAAAGCAAAAAATACAAAAACAATCAGAAAAAGTCTTGAAAAAATGGTTACCTTGATGAAAACCTGGAAAATAGGCGTCTTGGTGACAACAACAAAAAAAAAAAAATGCAAAAATCCAAAAAATCAGAAAAAGGATTGAAAATAGCAAAAGAAAAAATAATTCATCCTCTAGTGAAAACCATTTCATTGGCGCTTTGGACAAGTACCTTGGTGAAAACTTGGCAAATAGGCATCAAGTGTAAATAAAGCACCCCCCATCTACCAGGATCTACATGACTCTTTTATTCCATCGCATCTCAATAAATCATCCATCCACCCATCCGCTCTCATCCATACCATAGCCTGAGTTGGTGTCCGTATCATATTCCACCATGGAATTACTTGGCATTCTTAAGGTCAGTTTGTCCTACCTTTATTGAAGTAGTCTATCACACTACGCTGGGGGCATGTTCCTATGTTGGCATTGGATCGGATTCAAGTATATTCTCGAGATCTTCAAATTCATCAAAAATCCAAAAACATCCAAATCATTCAAAAAATCCAAAAACATGGCAAAATATCAAAAAATCTTCAAAATTTTCATCATTGAGTCTTGTCAGTCTTTCACCTTGTCGAACTACATCATCTCTGAGCTTGAACGTAGGAAAGGTTGATCTTTGATCATCCCCCAAGACAGTTAGGGTCAATCCTTAGGCGTCCGTCGCATTGGCAATCCATTTGCCCATCTAGTCGACATCTTAAGACAAACCTTTAGACAATAAAATGGCAATCCATTTGTCCATCTTATCATTGAGTCAAGTTTGTTGTCAGTTGAACTACGTGGTCTCTGTGTGTATAACGTAGGCAAGGCTAATCTATGGATTAGCTCCCGAGACCCCTAGGATAGGTCTTTAAGTTAGTCTGTTTGTCGTAAATCCTGAAAATACCAAAAACAACCTCAAAATGTTTGAAAAACCCAAAATGGTGCATCCATTTCATCTCACTTTCACCCACAATAGTAAGCATCACTCATTAAAAAAGCCAAATCATCACCTTCACCCTTTGGTGAGTCAGTCAGAAGCAAGTCTAGCAGGTTCCAAAGTGAACACCTAATCGTCAAAGTCTCAAGCCTAAGTCAGTAAGCAAAAAAGTTGGTCAACTCGGAGTATCAATAGCTTATCACCTAATCAGTCCCACCGAAACCCTGATCACAACATGTCCTAGGATGAAGCTTTCCTATGATGGACATAAGCATCAGGTACCCCCCATAGTAGTTAGTCTCGGCTAACGATACGAATAACATTAGCTTGTTTGTTTACTTTATCTTGGTCTTTTTGACTTATCTTATTTTGCACTCATTCCAAGGACCTCTCGATGATGCCTAAACAAAACAGGTTTAGAGAGAAAGATATGGGGGCAACGATCATTATCTTTTTATTTGTTGCGCTTGTGGGATATGCTTGTAAAATAACTTAGTCATGTATATTTTGTTTGATTTGTAGGGGGGATATTTTAGATATCTTGTTGACCACATAGGAAAGCTTATTTTTTTGTGTTTTGGTCCAAGATGTTTAGAATGTCTGAACTACATCCCGAATGAAGTGTGTATGTTAAGTGTGAACAAGAATACTCCTATCTGATTGTCGATTCAAAGTCCATCACACTAGGCACCACACCATCTTGGTTCTTAATACCTTGATGCATTGTACCTATGTGTGTTATCAAATATAATGCAATTAACCCTTTGAAGATCCCAAATCCTAGCAATGCAACTCACCATCACCATCATAACTAAATCATTAATTCCATGTTTTTCTTTTGTCTTCCTTCCGCACTAACATGGTATCATAACAGTAATCAAAGCATCACCCATGCATACACCCTGCATCCACATAATCATCAGCATTAAAACACATGGCATTATATCATTCTAAACATCTTAAGACAGCATTACATCATACATAATCAATTGCATCCATTACCATCATTAATATGCATACATCCATAAAACATGAAAAATATACACAAAATAAATGCATCCATTACATACGTTGCATAACATAAAGCATAAGAGTAAAAACATCTCATAACATCTCATAAGCATCATACATTTGCATATCATACATGTGCACCATACATATCATAAAAGGGGCAAATCATCTTATATATATCATCAAAAAATATTGTTATGATACAAAATCGGATCAGGTGTACATCGAGTACATAATACAATAAGGCCAAAATACTGCAACCCGTATATCAAAAATGAAGCAAATTGTCTTGTGATCAAAAGGGAGACGGGCCCTGCTGGCTACTGCCCTCCCCATCCTGTCTCTCACCATGTGCCTTTGTTGGTCACCTCCCTATCTGCTGGGAAAATTCTGGCACTTTGCGGTCTGATGGGACTACCTGTCGATAATGGTGCCGATAGTACTCGGCCTCTCTAATAGCATCCTTATAATCTCGGATAACGTCTAATCGGCCCCGGGATGAGGACGTCACACTCTCTAATTGTTTGCGTCGGCCTATCTCCTGATCCCTCTCGGATCGTGTCTGATCTCTCTCTGTTGTAAATGTAGCAACCAGATGTTAGGCCTCATCTTGCTCAACTATTAGAACCTGTATCAACATGTCGTGGGCATCTAGCTAGCCCGTTGGCTACCCTACCAGCTATCCTATTGGCTGCCCTATTGGTTGTCCTACTGGCTGCCGCTGAGGATCTACCCGCGGCTGACCATCCTGCTCCCCTACTCAAACAAGTGACTGATGTCCCCCATCCCTAGGAGGTGTATAATGAGGAGGTGGCCCACCTCGTCCTCTTCCCGTTGCCTAACCCTTGCGTCTGTGTCATGGGACAACTACGCCTGGAACTATCAATTTAAGTGGAGGTCTAAACCATGCCCTGTAAGTTGTAGTAACCCCCACATCTGTCTGCCCCTAATTATATGGCCATGGTCAAGCCACTAACTGCCTAAATGAGGGCACCGCCTCGACTGTCGGGATGGGTTGGCCCCATGCTGTCTCTCTAGTAGTACGTGCAAAGATGGCCACATACTGGTCATCAGGCCTGTCTTGTACCTCCTCGAACTGACAAGCAACCCTGTCCGAAAGATATCTCTCAATCATGGTGTGCTCTCGGCCCTGCATCAATCTGTCCTGTCGAGCAAAGAAGAGTTGTTGATCATCATCTCGCCATGGACCAACACCCATCCACGGTCTCCAGACGAACTCTCTCATATCATTGAGAACTCGCCACCAGTGCGGAATACCACCTGCGCCAATGAAAGAAAAATGCATCAATGCCCTGCTGTACCGCCAAACAAGGGGATCATCTATCTCCAAAGGAACTGATGTGATATCCGAGCGAAGCACTGGAATCCTCTCCCATGCCCAGATGTGCAGTAAGGTACCTCTAGCCCCGATAGACCTATTGTCCAAGTACGCAAACTCATGAAGATCTCTATAAAGAGATGCTAGTAATACTGGTCCCCAAGCAAAGCACTCCCTACGGTGAACCATCCGATCCCATGCCAGTCCCCATCCTGGACTGAAGTATCAGCCCCGTCGATCAGGTACTACAAGGCCTGAGATGATAGCAGCAATAATCAGTCGGTACGTGTGCACGCAGTCGTGATATAGCTCTAAGTCGATCTGACCGTCACAGAACTCAATTGCATCTAGCTCCATAACCCCATAACAGGCCTCTCTACCAGCATATGGATCATAAACAACTCAGGTCTCGTGAATAGGCAATCAGAGGATGCGCCATACATCCTCGAGAGTGATAGTGGCCTCGCCAATAGAAAGATGGAAAGAGGAGGTCTCACTATGCCATCGCTCCACTAGAGTCGTAAGCATGCCTAGGTGAGCCCGAACAAGAGGGACGTATGCAACATACCAAAGACCAATGGCACCAAGATGCTCCTGGACTAACTCAAGCATGGCCCCTAGTCTACTAAGCACCGGCCATCAATGCTCCTACGAGTAAAGTACACTAGGCTCCTCCTGCACAGGGAGGGTCATCATGTCAGAAAAAATAAAGTTTCATTACATTTCAAAGTTAAAATTTGCCCTAAACTAGCAAATGCGGCGCTATTTGCGGGTGCGGCACAGTTTGGAAAGTTCCAAACTGCACCGCCTTGATGGAGTTTTCCATTTTGACAGTCGCAAAGTGGTCCACGTGGCACACTTCGCATATGCGGTCCTCCTTAGCAAAAATCCTAAACTCCTAACTATGTCGCGCGATGGAGTATGGACATGCGACGACTTTTTAATAACTAAATGCTAAGTTGCAAAGTGGCCCGCGCTACGCACTTCGCATATGTGGTGCCATAGGGGATCGCGCGGTTGTAATAATGCATTTTCATCGGTGCCATATAGCATCACGCAGTGTGTGCAGGACTTGGACCCTAATTAATGCACGTAAAACTATAAATTTGGAAGTTGGTTAAGGGTACATACCACGAGTCTTGCGCCGACTAGCCACTGGTGCATCTAAACCCTCTCCGACACATGCCTGGGAAGCTGTCGTTGCGCCATTTTAGCCAAGACTCCGAGCTCAAATGTGAAATTTTGCAAAGGTTAAGATTACAAATGAATTGAAAGTGACCCCTCAAGGTCTATTTAAGCCTAAAAATTAGGGTTTTTTGACCCAATTTGACCTCCCAACTAAATGTTTTGTCCCCCGAACTCGTTTTTGTCCAACCGAGAGTCATTCTGCATCCCTTCTAGCATTTTAAAGCATTTTTTTGGCATTTTGGGGCATTTCTGGCCTGTCGGGCACCTTGTCATCTTTTTCGCGAGATCATCCAAAAATTCAAAATTTTCATCCGATCTCTCGAGGGGGCAATATCCAACAATATCCTTCCGCTGGGGCAATAGTGGGGCATCTAGAAAAATTCAAAAAATCGCGGACCTTTGATCACAGCAGTTTATTCTTTAAATCGATGCAACAAGTACATTGCTTCAAAGAGGGGCAAAATGTAGACATGGAAAATGTACAAGTTCATTTTAGCACACCTGACTCCGACTACTAACAACTCTTCCTCACTCTCTCAGCATTTTATCATAATTCTATCCCTTAATCTATGAATCGTCATTTATCTGATTGAGTCTATCACCTCCTTTGATTAAATTAATCAATTTAATTTAATTAACCTTACATTTATGTTTAATTAAATAAATCATTTTATTTGATTAAATTCTCTAAAGTCTTCTTATTAAATTAAATAAATTAAACCTTATTTGATTTAATCTAACATATTCCTTCCTAATTAAATAAATCAAATCATTTATTTAATAAATCATTTCCTCTCAATTCTTGACTTAAATTAATTCATAAATCTAAGTCTAAAATTGTCACATCACCTAATTCTTCATTAAATTAATCAAATCCATGATTAACTTAATCCCTCTCACTAAAATTCTCTAGAGAATGCAAGTGGCACAATAAATCAAATACTTTGATTTATTAATTCATCTATTATCCCTCACAAAGCATCAAAAGGGAATATTCCCTCATTTGAATTCAAAAAGGTCAAATGGACTTGGTTCTTCCAACAAGGCATTCAATGCCTCTTACATGTCCTTGACCTTGAGCCAAGTGACATTTATTTCACTTCTCTTCCCCCTTCAGCAAGTCAACTCACCATTTCAAATTCAAATTTATGCATTTATCATGCATTTATCATGCACATTGGCCAAAATGTGCTCATTCTTCATCCAATCACATGTGGACAAGTGGCACAATACCATTGGATTATCTTTTGTCCCACATTGCTTATTTCCACTATCTCTTCCAAGATTGGAATTTATAAATTAGAGACCACTCCTCTCAATCTTCATCCACAATTCATATGCAAAGTTACTCTCTACAATTGAGAACTAATTTTGCTCATCACATCCAAGCATTCATCATATTTTCATATTTGCACCAAGGTTATGCTCAAATCTCTTTGGAGATTTGACCATTTCTTCATCAACCATATCATTTCTATTTAGGAATTGGGAAAGGGCCAATTGCAACACATCATTGGCACCAATTCCCCCATAAGATCATCATTCTATTGGCTAGATTAGGATTTACTTGCATATTATTTAAGTTTTGCTCTTCATTTCCTAATATTAGCTTAAATAGGTGGATTTCATGGGGAATCCTTCATGTTTGCATGCATTTTGATCTAACACTAACAATGTTTGTCATTTTTGTGCATTTGTAGGTTTAGGGGTTCACAATGCCTGTAACATGTTTGGACATAAAGAAAATTAATGCAGAACAGGGATGAGTGGAAATCAGACAAGACAAAATATAGTATGTTACTATTGCAAGAAACCAGGACATATCTCAAAAGTATGCAGAAATAAAAAAGGGGAGTAGTCTACTTCAGTGGAAGATGATAAATCGGTTGAAAAGATTGATAAGAAATATGTTAAGCAAGAAATGAGAAAAATATGGAAAAATAAAGAAGGATTGGAGTCTATTGATGCATCTGTACCCTCATTAGGTGCAGATGATTCCTCTAATAATTAGACCTAGCTTGGTCTTAAGGGAGCTTTATTAGAAAACCAATTAAACCCCTGGAAATATAGTGTGTAAGGTGCAGACGCGTGGATATGTTGTAAATAATGTCAGGACAGAAGTGATGCAAAATAAATCAGGAGAAAAGATGCAAGCATGTCCTTTTACGGAGTAAACTAGGGTTTCTCAGTTTTGATGGAAGAGAAGTTTGTCAGCTTTTTGAAATTAATGTGAATTAGGAAAAAATGATGAAATATAAAGGAAATCTCACAAATTATTTTAATCATCAAATGCATTTGAAGAAATTGTAGAGCACTTGGAACTTTCTTGAAGCATCTTTGAAGCGATTTGAAGACCCTCGAAGAAATCATTGTGGATATTCGATATAGGCGACAGAAATTTCCCATCTCATGAAAGAAAAGGAAAGGTAACTGAAGAATTTTCTTGTTAAATTTTGAGAGCTATAATGGAAATTTATAAAAGGAATAACCCTTTGAAGTTGAAAGGAGTTGAGATGGATGAGTTTGATCGTCAAAAAGTAAAGAAATTGGAATTAAGGTTGGAACCAAACGACTTGTTGAACATACAAACCCTAGGTTTGGATATATGGGGAGAATTCCCCTGGTTCGCCAAAAAAGAATATATCATGTTCCTTCTAAGAAAACTCAAGGATGGAAGCATTATATTGGAAAAACCCTATCCCATTTCAAAAGAAGAAATTGAAGCGGTTAACGTCTTGTGTGGCATCGGAGAACTTCCTGGATGAAAAACAATAAAATACAAGGAAGTGGAGGAAATGATAGGAGTTGGCAAAGATCTTCGAGCATTGTTGATCGATACTATTGGTGATGTATGGAGTACAGCCTCACCCATTGATAGACTTAAAATTGATGATGCTTTAGTTGAATATCTACTTCGTAAAGGTATTGATGTATCTGTTGTTTATGAATTCTTCCCTAAAAATTTAGTTGAAAAAGTTGAAGAGAGAATGTTGCTTGAAGTTCCAGGAGGACATAAGCTGGAAGCTTTAGTTGAGAAGAGGTTTTCAAAGGCAAAGCATAAGTTATCTAAACTGATTGTAGAGATAAAGAAATGCATGAAAGAAATGACAGACATGTACAAGTATTGTCTTGGTGGCCTGTTGCAGTTGACAACCTTCAAAGTAGAATGGAAGCAATAGAAGCTGAAGTGAACAATATTGGAAAGAAATTTGATATTTTTGAGGATTAAAAGGGATGATGTAGTAAATACTTAATGGATTCTTAAAGAAGTGGTTTAGCTCCAATTAGATCATCTTTCCGGAATACTCTCTGATGTAGAAGACTATGAGAAACAATGTTCATCCGCAGATTGGTCATCCTCCTTCACACTGTTGATTGTATTGGATAGTGTGTGTGCAAGAATGGATTCAGCAGTACTGGAATGGAAGACATTGCTTCTTGTGATCAAAAAAAGGTGTTCCAAGTGAAAACAATCTTTTTGGTTTGAGAAATTAGATACTTGAAAGTTTTATTTTAAAAGTTTTAAAATTTTGAATGAAAATCTTCAAATGTTGGATGTCACCATGTTTTTATCCTTTATTTTTGGCACCCTTTTCCATTGATTTCAAAGGGGGAGATATTTGGGGAGATTTGGAGAAGACTTGGAGAATTTTGGGATTTTTTGAAAGGGGGAGAATAAGGAGAATTCCAAATCAGACATTTTGCACATGTTTCCATCAATGACAAAGGGGGATATTGTTGGAAGTTTGTGATATATTTTCATTGATGTCACCATGTTGATCTGGTACTAAGTACCGGTGTGAAGATCATGCTTATCCTATCTAGTATTTGATCTAGTATCTCTGGTATGTTGATTCGAATATCTCCTCCGATAATCTATATGATCCTAGGTTTTTGAAAAAGGCTTATACCATTTGGAAGTGTGTATACATGTATTTTTAGATGTTTATATGATTGGGTAATATGTTGGCATCGGTTCTTGAGATTGTATTTCGGTATTAAGCTAAATCTTAGCCAACATGATGTTGCACGACACAGATGAATTACTCTTGAAATTATTTCAACCTAGTCAATACATGTGGTTACATTGGGTATTTATACAAGATGGCTAGAGGATGAGAGTGTGATGAAGGCGACAAACCAATGAAGGATAAGTAATATGAATGTGAGAAGAAGAATAAGTGTATGTATGAGCGAAGTGTCTGAACTGTGGTAGAAGATCAGATCATGTGAGCGAATACTCTTAGCATAAAAGGAACTGAACCTGCACATGTGGTGTATCTTCTCAGTTCAACCTTGGCGGTTAGCCATTTTATGTTTACTTTTTCTATAGGTAGTGAGCGTCCATTTTGGATAGTAAGTCCTTGTAAGTAGTGAGCTTTTGTATGTGGCAGTGAGCCTCTTATTACCAGTTTTGATATAAATTTATATACTATGAGTTAATCCTCACCGTGGTTTTTCCCTCATTGGTTTTCCACATAAAATATGGTGTTCATGTGTTATGGAACTTAATGCTAGAATATTACTTTAATTTTTTTTGACCTGCAATAAAGTTTTAAGTGTTTGTTCAATAAGTTTGTGTGGATACTGATTCACCCCCCTCTCAATATCTGGTTTATTCAAAAATTTGTATTAGAGTTTTGGTTCCTTTGAATAATTTTAATATCTTGAGGGAGATCCTGCAAATTGAACAAATGGATGAAGAACTCTGGACTACCCTAGAAGATCTTGACAAGGTTGAAATTGAAAACAGAGACGTGAAGGAAAATCTTGATGAAGCAAATGATTGTATCCAAAAATTAAAAGAGCAGCTAAATAAATTCAAGGAAATATACAGAGAAGTGTGTGAGGAGTTGTGAAGCAATAAAATGATGAGAATACCGGACTAAAATTGAAGATAGATGAAAATAAGAAAGTTGAGGAATGTTTGAAAATTGTGATACAAAGAAAAGTTGATGTTTGTCATAGGCTTGAACAGGAAGTGATGAAGCTAAAGACAGAACTTGAGAAAGAAAAACTTTGTGAAGAGGATTTCAAGACAAGCTCCGCCAAGCTTGATGAATTGATAACAGGACAAAAACCTTCTAAAGACAAAAGTGGCTTAGGTAATGAAGCTGATGGAAAAATGTAGAATTCAAATACAGTAAATAATCAGAGGACTCAAGAAAAAGGAAAGCAAAAAAGAAATTCTGGAAGGAAACCACCTATTAGACAACCAAATGCACAAAAGTACTCACCATTCAATGGTGTTTATTTTTCATGTAATATTTTTGGTCATAAGGCAACTAAATGTAGGAGTAGGTTGAATCAATTTTTTGGTCCCTTCTCGGGACAATGTTTTTCACGCAAGAAGATAGGACATAAAGCTATTGAATGCAAATCTTCGGTAATGATGATAAATAGGTTCAATGGTTATTTTTATACCTGTAACATTTTTGGACATAAATCAAATCAATGTAGAACAGGGATGAGTGGAAATTAGACAAGACAGAATATAGTCTATTACTATTGCAAGAAACCAGGACATATCTCAAAGGTATGTAGAAATAAAAAAGGGGGAGAAGTCTACTTCAATGGAAGATGATAAATCGGTTGAATACACCTTTGTCACATTGCACACTCTTTTATTCAAATTTTCTCAAAATCTCTTCGAAACCAAGTGATCTAGATGCATCAGTAACACCACAAACACCTTATCAACATATCTACAATATTTGCAACAGAAACAATCTCCACATTATGGTTTGGCATCAATGTGACATTAAACCACAATACATCGACACTTGACATTGATAAAAACACAGCCAACATTCTCCAACAATCTCCCCAACTATACTAGAGGTTGACATCAATGACAATACCAGGAATATTCCAACAAATACTTGCAAGAAGGATCACTACCTTAGAGCAAGATACAAAATGACTTGCAAGACTAAATCTAACAAAACTTCAAGAGCAAGATATAGAGGACCTGATGAGATTCACTATCTCAGAGAAAGATACAAAGATTTAGGTAAATATTACAATGCTTTTCAATATGACACTTTGTTGATCGGGGTGTTATATCACAAATAATCTTTCCTTTCACTCACTTTAGCATTATCACTGTTTGATATTCAATACAATTTTCATGCATGATTCTTTGCACTTGTACACTACTCCATATTTTTGCATCAAAAAAAGTCTTGCATTTATATCCACTGCAACAATTCAAAACTTCAATTAGGTTAGCCAAAAAAAATATAAACAATGAAATCAATTGGTCGACCACCAAAACATAATGGAGTCCTATATAGAAGATGGAGAGGACCAAAAATACTCTTAAAACTTTTTCCAATGTGATCCAAAACAATTTACACATAGGCACACATCAACCTAAGTCAACATCAAGGAAACACGTGGATGAAATGTTGAAGTGCATAACTAGTTGGCCCATAAACATACTTATTATTTAATTAACTTGATGTAGTCCCAAGAAAGATGGTTTAGGACCCAAAGCTATCATAACACATATTCCATTGTTGGCACAACCTCCCAAGCACATGACATAAGAAAAGGAGCAAGCCCTATTGGCCAGATATCCACAAATATCCCAAAAATCCAACTCAAGACACAATGTGGCACCAAAGAGACCAATTAGTAGCATTTGGATCACATGGTGATGTTCCCTGAATATCAAAAAAAAAAATTATACACTTCTTCCATACTTCCATGCCATCGACAACCACCACATATCAAATAGGTACATAATACTTCATTCAGGAAGCACATAATACATAACAAGATGATGTATCATTAGTAGAACAACTTATGGATCACTTCAACACTACACAGATGTTGAGAGAACATTCACCAAGCTTCATGAGAAGAGACATCAATAGGAAGAAATGCGGAGCATTTCTCGAACCAATCTAGATAATCAACAACACTACCACCCTTCTACAATTCACAGAGAAATCCTTGGCAACATAGGTGACCTTAAAAGATAGAAGTGCAACATCCATAGAAAATAGACATTAAATACCAAAGCATCAATAGTAGAGGAATGCACATCATTCTCCAAGACAGAATTTAATGCAGCTTCCTCAACCAAAAACACTTAAGCAACTTGTGCAGGCCAAAACTTCCTTTTAGTAACACATACTTCATCAGGAACATTAGGAGAGAGCATAAGACATATTGGAGACCTTCAAAAACATCTCTCCACTATCGTTCATGCTTCTAATCCTTATTTGAATATATAATTATGAAATCAACTCTATTGACAATAATAATGCATTATATGAACTTCAACAACTCTTCTCTGATAAGGCATTACATCCAACCATAAACTTAAGAAATTCTTCTTTAATAAGGCATGACATCCATCCATGAACTTCAAACATTATTCTTTGATAAGGCATGACATCCAACCATGAGCTTCTTCATCAATGGTATCCCAAACTAAATATAAAAATGGTAACCAATGCCAAAGACTAACAACTTACTACTTAAGTGTTAACATCAATGACAACCAACAATCAGCATTGACATCAATGAAAACAACTACCAACAATCTCCTCAAGTTTTGACATCAATGACAACAACTTCCAACAATCTCCCCCTTTGGTATTGATGGCAACATGCACTGCTCACTCTCCCCCTTTGACAAAGGGTCATATACTCCTGCACAAAGCAACAGGATATTCTCTAATTTTAGGAACAATGAAAAAGGGTCATATACTCCTGCACAAAGCAACAGGACATTCTCTGATTTTAGGAACAAAGGGTGAAGTTCTACAATTGAAGTAGCAACACATATTCCCATTTTTACAAACATCACATCTTCTTTAACTATTTGTACATTCAGAACAACTATATAACATCTTCAAGATTGCCCCTTTCTACCAACTCCCCCTAAGAGGTATCACTCATCAATCCATGAGTAAAGGGTATGACATGAATTTTCTCCCCCAAGACAGATGCACCATTTATGCATCTAGTTAGTGTTCGAAACAATCTACACTACAAGGGGGGGTGAATCAGTGTTGTGCAAAAATTAACTTTATTAACCTTTATCTTCAAAGCATTAACAACATTCAACCATAATGCATTAAAATGAATCAAATGAACACAATACCATAACACAAGTATTTTTACATGGAAACCCTGTTAGGGTAAAAACCACGGTGGATGGCCAATCCACAATTATGATCTGAGTATTCTCAAATGAAGTTTACAATATGGGGAATGTAGTTGCATTCAGGCACACTACCTAGAGCTCATTACTGAAAGGGAAGGTTCACTTCCTTACAAATAAAATCAGATTAAAACCATCTAAGAGTTTGAACTGAGGCAAATAGCATCTACATATGTCTGATTACAGTTCTGGTTAAGCACAATATTCGATCTGTTGTCCTACAAACTAATTCTACACTTTTGCTTTGTCTTGCTCACACTCACAACATAGATCATTTATGTGCAAGTGAAACTGTGCATTATCGCTCTTCTACTCTGCTCTAATTTGCAATTCACATCAACACACACTTCATACTACATCCAAAATTATATAGACGATCTTATATATATCTAAAACTTAGAATTCAATTACACTATGTTGGCTTCAATAGAACAAAACAATATTTACACATGTTAGCTCAAATCATGAATAATATGCAATGCGTATCCACAACAATTAGCCACAATTTGGCTAGGACCCAAACAAAGATGTACGAACACAAAAATACTTAACTAATTACTTTTCATACATCCGCAACATGATGCATTTATGAAGTCAACTCCAGTATTGATAAATAGAGAATTAGCCAACCGGATCTTCTAACTCACACAAGGATCGATACAAGCCATTGCGATTTGATAATAACAGAGATAATATACCAAAAAACATTTTTTGAGATGCACAACACAAAAGAATAACAGAAAATATTCATACAGTTCAATGAACACTGAACTACCGGATGCCCTGTTCTTCCTTGACAATATTCAATCTGTTTGTCGGTATGATCGAATGATGATGTGTTTGTTTCATCATCGATTAGGGTTGCCATCAATGACAACACTGAATGATACTAGCAGTGTCTCTTACCAACAGTTAGAACAAGGAGATTCAATAACCCCTAACTTCTATCATAGATACTCAAAAGTATCCTTTGAAAGTTCCTTAGTGAAAATGTCTACAATTTGGTCCTTGGTAGGCACATACTCCATTTTGACTTCATGTTTTGCAACCTTCTCTCTCTGAAAGTAATACCAGATTGAGATGTGTTTAGTTTGTGAGTGCATTACCAAATTCTTAGAAATGTTAATTGCACTTTTATTGTCACATAGTATAGGAATGGGTTCTTCATAAACCACCTTCACATCCTTTTAAAGTTTGCTTCATCCAAAGCACCTAAGTACAACAAGATGTTGTAGAAATATATTATAATTATGTTGTGGACAAAGACATTGAATCCTTCTTTTTATTGAACCATGAGACGAATCTATCTCCCAAAAAGAATGCACTTTCACTTATACTTCTTCAATCATCAACAAAACCTACCCAATCAATATTAGTATAGGCACTCGAAGAGAAATTTTGATCCTTTTTATACCATAGGCCATAATCTGGAGTACCCTTCAAGTATCTAAAGATTGTTTTCACATTTTCTCATGAGATTTATTAGGGTTGGCTTGAAATCTAATAACCAAACCTACTGCATACATGGCATTTGGTCTAGGAGTAGTTGAATACAACAAACCTCCAATCATGGACCTATAGAGAGTCAGATCAAATTTTGGAGACTCGTCGGATTTTCTTAAGTGATAGCCTATCACCATAGGAGTACCTAGTGGTTTGGAATATTCCATCCCAAACTTCTTTAGCATTTCCTTTACATGTTTGTATTAAAATAAAGATACCATAATCTTGTTGAATAATTTGAAGTCCAAGGAAGAATGATAATTCACCAATCATTGACATTTCAAATTCTTTCTACATTTCTTCTAAAAACTTTTTACATATATCATCATCTTCATCAAAGATGATGTCATCAACATACACAACCGCAATCAACGACTTGTCTTTCTAAACCTTAATGTACATATTACTATCTACATTACCTTTCGTGATCCCTTGCTAAAGAAGTTACTTATCCAATCTAGCATACCAAGCTCTAGGAGCTTGTTGGAGACCATAGAGAAATTTATTGAGTCTCCAAACCATATTAAAATTCTTTGATAACTCAAATCCATCATGTTGCTCAATATATACCTCTTCTTCTAGATCACCATTCAGGAAGGTTCACTTGACATCCATTTGATATACTTTGAGATTATTATGAGCAACAAGATCAAGAAACATCTGTATAGCTTCCATTCTAGCTATAGGAGAAAAATTCTCCTCAAAAATCAATACCTTCTACTTGTGAATATCCTTTGTAAACCAATTTGGTTTTATTCCTCACCACTACACTATCCTCATTTAGTTTGTTCTAGAACACCCATTTTATTTTTATGAGATTTTTATTATTAGGTCTAGGAACTAACTCCCAAGTCTAATTATTTTCTATCTAATCAAGTTCCTCCTCTATTTCCTTTATCCAATTGTCATATTTGCTAGCATCAACAAAGTTATTAGGCTCAAATTTTGACAACAAACACAAATTTACTTGCTCACTAGCTCTTGCAAAATTTCTCCTAGTCAGCACACCTTCATCCTTATCTCCAATGATCTAATCTACAAAGTGATTCTTCTACACATATTTTGCTAGAGTCTTCATATTTTTTACTGGTTTTGATTCCTTATCTTCGTTCTCTTCTATTTCTTCTTCTTCATCTTCAATCCAGGGAAGCATATCAGATCTGGAAACTTCAAGTTCATGTGAGATCTAACGCAAGTCTTTATCTACTTTGATATTTTTATTTTCAATCGTCTTCCCTAACCTCTTGTTGTAGCATCTATATGCCTTGCTTCTGGTAGAGTAACCAAGAAAGATCACTTCATCACACTTGGAATCAAACTTTCCAAGATTACCTCCCTCTTCTGATGTAGTATCTATTGCCAAAGATTCTGAAGTATCTGATAGTAGGAGGTCTTCCATACCATAGCTCATAAGGGTTATTATTACTATTGAATCTCAACTGCACTCTATTAAGCATATAGATAGCAGTATGAACTACTTCCTTCCAATACATATTTTGTAGGTCACCATCTTTCATCGTTGTTCTAGCCATTTATTTCACTATTCTATTTTTCTTTCAACTATCCCATTCTATTGAGGGGTTGTAGGAGCATACAGATGTATCCTAATTCCATGATCTTCACAAAAAAAATCAAATTCATATGAATTAAATTCACCTCCTCTATTTGACCTTAAACATTTGATCCTAGCATCCATTTCATTCTCAACTTTTGCTTTAAAAATCTTAAACTTATCAAAGGCTTTTGATTTCTATTTTAAGAAAGTAACCCAAGTCATTCTATTGTAATCATCTATAAGCAACATAAAGTAAATTTCACCTTGTTGACTCCTTATCCTTATATTTTTGCATAGAACAGTGTGGATCAGCTCCAATGGCATTGACACAAAGCACTCATTTCTTTTGAAGTAGTCTTTGTTTTCTTTCCCATCTGAAATTCTTTGCACAATGTGTTTGTAGGCTTGGAAATCTTAGGCATATCCCTTACTACATGAGAGGAACTAATCTCTTAACTAAGTTGTCAAAATTGATATGTCCCATTATTTTGTGCCATAACCAACTTTCTTTGGTCTGAGCTAATAAGCAAATTCTCCTATTAGCATCCTTTAGATCATAGGCATTACAATTTGTCTTTGTTTCTTCAGTAACAAGCCATATAGACCCTTCCTTTCTAATTTCACATCCATTAGCATGAAAGGTAATATTTTAACCTTTTTTTCACATTTGAATGACACTTAGGATATTATGTTTTAGACCTCTGACATAAAGGACATATATAGGTTTGTTCTTTCCATCAATTTTTATATCACCTTTTCCACAAATTTGTGTTGACCAGTCATCACCAAACTTAATATACCAACCATTAACATTCTTGAGACTGGTGAACTTGCTTCTATCACCATTCATGTGATGAGAACATCCACTGTCAATCGCCCAAGAATTAGCTTCTTATTTTGCATGAAATTCAATCCATGTTGCCATTGATCTTTCATTGACCCTACTATTCTATATAAGGTACCAAAAATTTTACACTCTCCAATGATATTTTTTTCCTTCCAAAACCATGAATAATTTTTCATCATTTGAATCATTATCTTCATCTTCAGGGGAACATTTTCTCTCCTTAGAATAGAAGCCTCTTTTGATTTTCTCTATTTTGTCATCATCAACTAATTCTTTATAGGGACATTTAGATGCAAAATGACGTATTCTTCCACAATTGAAATACTTGAATGGTAACTTACCTTTATATTTACTAGTGCCCCTTTTTGATCTCCTCACAAAATTTGCTTCAACCTCATCAAGGTCTTCATTTTGATCAACGGCTTCATCTTCAATCTTTGTGTTGGCTTTGAATGTAGCTTCCTTGTTTGGAACATCTTTATCAAATTCTCTCATCTCAAAGGTAGTAAGAGTACCAAACATTTCATCAACTAAATACTGATCCAAGTCTTTAGACTCTTCAATGGCAAAAACTTTATGACTATAATATTTTAGGAGAGACCTCATAAACTTCTTCACTATTTCACTTTCCTTTACTTCTCCACAAAGACCAAAGATGCTAGAGACAACTTATTGTGCTCAAAGCATTTATCTTGCAATGTCTTCATCCTCTGTCATCCTTAGAGTCTCAAATTTTCTCTTAAAGATTTGCATCTTGGCTTGATTCACTTTAGTATCTCCTTCATAGATGATACTAAGCTTTTCCCAAGTATCCTTGGTAGAATTGAAATTCATCACCTTGAAAAGTTTTGACTCAGCCAACCCATACAAGATAGAATTCTTGGCTTTGGCATTGCACTCATATAGTATGATTTTAGTTGGATCTATAAGAGGAGTGGTAAGAGAAGTATAACCACTTTTAACTAATTATCACACACCCAACCCAAGAGATTTTAGGTGTCCTTCTATTCTCATTTTCCAAGAGTAATTAGTCCCATCAAACCTAGGACCCTTGTATGAACCATCATGTGCATCTTGGATCTTTGCCTCAAGTTGTTAAGCTTTTATAGAGGAACTTGGCTATACCAATTGTAGAACATAGTAGGAGACTGAGAGGGGGGTGAATTAGTCTACATAAAAAATTAACTCCTAAAACTTAACTCTTTCAGTACAATCCAACCTTCTTTATCAAATCAAAACCTTGAAACATAACAATAACAAAGAATGATATAGAAGTTTGAAACCTTAGCAACCTTTAACCAATGCAAGATATATAAATTCTACTTCTAATAAAATCAGAAAAAATGAGAAAGAAACAAAGAACACATGCATGCACAAGGAGAACACCAAATTTACATGAAAAATCTAATGAGGGGAAAACCACAGTGAGATTTAACTCATAATATAAAGGCTTGCTTCCCAAAAGACTTACAAGAAGGCTCATTGCCTTAGAGAAAGATACAAAAGGACTTGTAGGACTGAATCCAACTCAACTTCAAGAGCAAGATATAGATGACCTGATGAGATTCACTATCTCAAAGCAGGATACAAAGATTTAGATAAAGATTACAATGCTTGTCAACATAACACTTTGTTGACTAAGGTGTAGAGCACAATTGATCTTTCCTTTCACTCACTTTAGAATTATCACTATTGGATATTCAATACAATTCACACACACACTTCTTTGTACTTGTACAATCTTGTTGCATACGAAATGATCTTGCATTTATATCCACTACAACACTTCAAAACTTCAATTAGGTTGGATAGGAAAAGGATAAACAATGAAATCAACTAGTCGAGGTCACCAAAACATATTGTGGTCCTATCCATAAGATAAAGAGGACCAAAAACACTCTAAACACTTCTTCCAATGCGATCCAAAACAATTTACGCACAAGCACACATCAACCTAACTCGACATCAAGGAAACATGTAATTGAAATGTTGAAGTGTATAACCAGTCAGCCCATAAACATACTTCTTATTGAATTAAATTGATGCAATCCCAAGAAAGATAGGTCAAGACCCAAATCTATCATAATGCATCTTCCATTGATGGCATAGTCCCCCAAGCACACGATGCAAGCAAAGGAATAATCCTTATCAACCAAATATCCATAAATATCCCAAAAATTCAACTCAAGACATAATGTGGCACCAAAGCGACCAATTAGCAATCTATGGATCACATGGGAATGTTCCCTGAACATACAACACTTCCATACACTTCTTCCATACGGTCATTCCATCAACAGCCACTATAGATCAAACAAGTACATAATAAGTTTCATTTAGGAAGCACAAAATACATAGCCAAATGATATAGCATTAGTAGAACAACTTGTAGAACACTTCAACACATGAGATTAGAACTGAGATACTGCATAGGCGTTGAGAGCAGATTCACCAAGCCGTAGGAGCAAATACATTAATGTGGAGAAATGCATATCTTTTTTTAGAACAATCTAAAAACCAACAATATTGTCTGCAACTCACAGAGATCTCCTTCGTAACACAAGTGACCTAAAAATATAGGAGTGCAACATCCATAGAACATTGGCATTGAATACCAAACCACAAGACCAAAGCATCAACAACAAAGGAATGCAAAGCATTGTCCCAAATAGACTTCAATGCAGCTTCCTGAACTAAAAACACTTAAGCAACTTGTAACAGAGGCCAGAACTTCCTTTTAGTAACACATACTTCATCAATAACATCAGGATACAGCATAAGACATAATGTAGACCTTCAGCAACATCTCTCCATTATTAATCATGCTTCCAATCCTCATCTTAATATAGCATTATGAAATCAACTTTGCTAACAATAATAATGCATTATATGAACTTCAACAACTCTTATTTGATAAGGCATGACATCCAACCATGAACTTCAAAAATTCTTCTTTGATAAGGAATGGCATTCAACCATGAACTTCAAAAATTCTTCTTTGATAAGGTATGACATCCAACCATGAGCTTCATCATCAATGTTATCCCAAAATGAATATACAATGACAACTAATGCTAAGGACTAACAACTTACTACTTAAGTAATGAAATCAATGACAACCAACATCAATGTCGACATCAATGACAACTGCCAATGATCTTCTCAAGTTTTGACATCAATGACAACAACTACCAACAATAGGAACAAGAACTAGATACATAGATCACTCCAAAATTAAAACCAATGAAGCATTAGTACCAATAGTAGAAACCCCCCATAATGCGGAAAGGGAGATCCAAGATAGGTCCACTAAAATTGTGTCGCTAATAAATGCATGCAATAGAACAAAGAGCATTTAAACGTGCAACTAAAAATACCTACAAATAAGAAGGGTGTGCAAAAAGTGCACGCACACATGACGTAAAAATCATTGAGATTCAATATTGTCATGGAAGGAACACTCACTTGAAAAAGGTGTGGTGGAAAAACAAAGGCACTCATAACCCACCCATGGCACTTTATATCATAATGCAAGTACAAAAGGCACAACAAGATGTGCGAAATCCCCAAAAAACATACACCAAAGTGGCAATTTATCTCAGTGCATCTACAAAAGAGAAATTATATGAAAAAAATGTTTACAATACCCAAATAGGACAAAAATCTAGAAATACATGTAGAATATCCTAGAGCAAGTCATCCCAAGTAAACATAGAGTTTCTAAGAGCTACAATTTCCAAGTAATCCACCGGAATGTGAAAAACAAAAATTAAATAAAATGTACTTAGAGAAAAATCTAGAAAAATTACATAAATGATTATGAAGAGCTCTGAAAGACCGTCCCGCCACAATAATAATGAAAAATGAGGAAATTGGTCAAAATTTGAGAGTTTGGGAGTTAAAACATCACATCTAAATTTGACTGGTGATAAAATGTGCCAAAAAAAAAATTGAGAAAAAACCAACACCATTGGATAATGCTCGAAACCAGCTTTCTGGTGATATCTTGTTTTCCCAATTTCAATAATCGAGCGAAAATTTATCGCGATTTTCCCAATCTTGCTTAAATTGCAAAAAAAAAAATATCCCCTAGGGGTTGGGCATTGGTTCCCAATATGACCCTAGGGCGGCTGATTGATTTTTTTTTTAGTAGAAAAAATAATGAAGATTTTAGATTTGCTCCTATAACCCTAGTTGAGAAAAAAACTTAAAAATTGAGAAGGGTTTCATTGAATCCACTCTAATACTATGTTAGAAATGTGAATAAACATGAGACGCAATATCAAACAATAAACAAAAACACTTTCCATGCAATAGAGTTGCAAATAATGATTTGCTATATCCTCAACTAGAAAATCTTACAAAATGAATCTCAAGAATTTTCATGGAGATCATCGAGATAATAAAATGAGGATGAGTGCTTTATAGGAGCAACCCTAAATTATAAAAGGATTATATCATGACAAGTGCCAACCTTATGTGATGAAATAGAATAATCTTTTAATAGCTCACTTCAATTAATAGAAAAAAGCACTCCTAAGTTTAGCTTAAGTACATGAAATGAATTAGACTAATAATCAGTTAAAAATTAATTAATAGCTAATGCATGATTACTCTAACAATATATGTTAAAACCAAACATACAAACACTACAGTATAATTAAATATTTTCTATTTAATGGTACTAACAATTTAGAAAGCTAAACTACTAACAAAATGATAAACAAAGAAAGAAAAAATGAATCCAACCTTGAAACAATGTTTTGCACGTCTAGAGTTGATTTAGAGAAGTATACAAATGTTATTCTCATAAGGAATGCCCAAAACTTGCTCTCCCACATGCAACTAGTCATCTAGCCATGTTGTGTATTAAGTAGGGTGTGGGGTGTGGGGTGAAACAAATGTATATTATATTAAGTCATGTCCAAATTTGTAGAGGGTTAGGATGCAAATTAGCAAAGTTTCCTTACAAAGTGGAGTTGAGGATCCCCTTAATGAAAAAAAAAGTGTATATGAAAGGTCAAGGTCAAAGATAGAGGTGTTACAAATGACCAAGGGCAAGAAGCATTATAAAGTGGGAAAGTTTGGTAAGAGGCAACAATGGTGTTTGAAATTCCTTGTTTCCCATGCTAGGCAAACTTGCTACTTTTAGCAAACATGCAAATTTGAAATTGCCATGTAAAAAATGACACTACTAGAACGATTGCATAAGTCACAATAGTCCAAGAATTGTCATGCTGATTTCACGGTTGTCTCCTATGGAAAGCGGTGATTTTGCCATACTAGATGAAAGAAAAGAATTTTAAAGGGATTAGCTGACAAAACATTAAGAAAAATGAAGCACAAGGACATATACTAATGGAGGTCAATAAAGTGCTCTAAGGGTGTGAGAGCCTAAAGGACCTAGACATCTTATTGATTTTTTGATGCACAACAAAGCATGTACTAGATGTTACATCATCATAGAACCAAAATACCAACTCATTGCAATACCATTCAAAAGTAGATACGTAAAGTGCTTAATTTTATTTTTAATTGACATAAAACTACATCTTTAGACCAAATTTCAATCTATCTATCACAATTTTAAAACATTCCAAATCCATAATACACCAATTATAAGGTAAACCCTAATCTACTATTACCAATTCAATTCATTCTTATCTCATTATTGATAGGTTGTCGTTAGGTCCTACTACTTTAGAATAATTGAATGTCAATTATCGACCGGGCAGTGTCCAAGGAAGTTTGCAAAAGGAGATTATTTGAACAACCCATTTTATATTTTCAATTTTTCTTCAAACTAAAGAAATCAAGTCTAATCTAAAGCCATTACTTCTTAACTCAAAAATAATCTTACTCTAAGAAAATCCAGGAATACTAAATTAAAAATCATAAGACAACTAATTTAGAAAGAATTACGACTAAACTAGAAAGCATAGAAACAAGTAAACTAAACAACTGGTGTATTACAGAAACAAAAAAGTAAGGAAGTAGACAATTAAACATATTTTAAATAGTAAAGGAATATTATCAACTATAGAAGATAACTTATACAAAATAAAAACAATGGTGCTCTGGAACAACTGACTTGACACTTCAAAAACTTGTTATTTCCTCTGAACAGCAATTTACCTTTAGCAAAGAAAATAACTTAACAATAAAATACTTATCTATCCAGGCTAACTCCCCTTGAGTGGCCAACTCGTGGGCTACTACTTCATCTTTAACTCACATAAACTATAGATTCTCAAATCCTCTTATTACAAACAGTCACCATCATTCGAATTCAACAATTACCAATAGATAGAAATCAGATAACTCATTTTAACAGTGATTTGCAAAACCATGTAAACAACATAACGATACTTCCTCTCTGTCTTATTCACTACTTATGAAATTACAGTTTTATAGATAACTTTTTAACTAAATCCTAAATTTAAGATGGCATGGATAACCATTGAAAAATTCTTCCTTATCTTAAAACTAACTTGACGTCTATAAAGCTTTAAAACTTGTAGAAGGCTCGAGAAGAGCCATAAAGTTTTTTAACAACAGAATTTTAAAGAACTGAAACTGAATCTTTGGCGCATCATCCAGGCATCTAGGAGTGGGTTCGCAGCATTACTCTTGAGGCACATGTTGGCTAAACTTCTACAATAGCCGCATGATGACCTGTTAATCCCTACAAAAATGCTCAAATCAACCCAATTAACCTGCTTTGGACAATTTCCTCAATTGATCAAATGAAAGAAAGAAAGCATAATTTTCCTTAAAATAAGTAATTACTTCTCCTAAAGTTTAATAAATTGGCACAGGCTTAGGATTGAATTAGCAAAAGTAAGCTTTCGATATTTTATTATGATGAGGTTATTTTTACCTCATCATTTCTTCCCCTACCTAATTTCTGGCAGGTCCTCCTGCTTCATGGTTAAAACCTTGAGTTCTATTCCATTCTTCATAAAGAGTACTGAGATCATGTGTTTCCCTAGCTGATGCATTGAAAGTTTTAGGGTTATGAATGAACCCTCTATGGAACATCACACTCTCTCTCCACTCATTAAAGAGTCTATCATTCTGATATGTGGAAATATTAAAAGTCGGGGGTGGATTAAGTAGCAAGGAGGCCCTATATTTCATTCTTATCCATTTAGTTCTCAGTGTTTTCAAGATTTTAATTAGAGCATCAGCCCTTCTAAATGACCATCTGATGTTTAGAGGAGAAATAACTTCTCTTTTCTTTAAATAAGTTGGAAGAGGGGTGAACCTTTCCTCGCATGCATGTCATGCTTTTCCAATTAATTTATGTCCATTTGTCATGAAATTGTCATAACACAACTTGAGGTTGTTGTCATACCTTTCCTTCATCTTTTCTTTAACAAGAAGAGACGGAAATGTAGCTTTGAACCCATCAAGCCTTGAATTTGGGGACCTGATTTGGAGACCCACTGTTTTCTCTGTCTGTGCAAATTCTTTTGTTCGATCTTGCCAATGAATTTGATTTCTCATAGTTGAGAGAAATTCCCTCAATTCTACCTCTCCAACAAACAAATTAGTAAAGAAATTTGTATGATTCTGTAATAACAAATCATGCAGAAAGAATTCACAAATTAAATCTTGGTCTCCAAGAGTTGATTCTACAAATATTTTTACAAACTTTTTGTCATTAGGCTCATAAGGCTGATCATTATAGATCCTAAATAGTTTCCATCTTAGCCATTGTTCATTAAAAAACATTGAGTAAATTCTCGATGGCCTTCTACAATTTAGCAAACAGTCCACAAGTTGACAGGCATCTTGCTTTCCTTTGTAGGCTTTATGAAATGACTCCTTTAGGAGCACCAGTTCTTTCTTCAACCTATGATTTTCAGTTTGGACATTTCTGAGGAAGTAACACTGTTCCATCCATTTTGTTAGCAGAGGCTGAATGTTGACCTGGAACCAATCAGTTACAATTGGTTCAGTTTGAATTGCTTTGGACTTAGTTTGGGGTCTCATAGTGCATTCCTTCAGATCATGTTCAAGTTCAACTACTCTGCTGATAGAAGTGTTCAACTCCTCAGTCTTTATTTTCTTGTCCTCCTCGAAAGTTGAGAGCATGAGCATAAAATTCTGTTTTATTTTTTCCATTTCTGCATCTTTTTGTGCAATTTTCTCACTATAAGTTTTATGCTTTTCGTACTGCTCTTGCACTTGTTCCTGTAACTTATAGATGTTTGAGTGTTTTTCCTGCAATTGTAGCTTCAAGCCTCTTATTTCCTGGTCCATTTTATTTATTATAGCAGTTTGTACAGCCAACTCCTCTTTCTGGAATTCTATTAATTCGTTATTTTTAGACAATTGTCTTTGTAAGTCATCAATTTCTAGTTTATACTTTTCTAATTCAGCTATGATGAGCCTTGCTCAATCTGACTTTAGTTATCCCACTTTGCAGCTTTGTAAATTTGTCAAACACTTTGTATGCAAATGTTTACTTGTTGGGTTTGAGTTTCAGTTTGTTTGTTTGCTTGAAAGATGATAGATAAATGGTTCAAATACTTGTAAAACAATGCATAAATGATAATACTAAATTCTAGATGCAAGGCCAACTCTTTTTGTTCTTTTCCAATGCTCATGAATGAAATTCTAAAACCAAATGATCACCTACAGCCAATTGACGTTTTGTCAAACAATTGGCATGCATCCTAAACCAATGCTCTATAATTTGAAATGCTTGCTAGAACAATGATATGACCAACCATCTATTTCTTCTTGATCAGAAAATGGATGTTCAATACAATATAGCTCTGAGATAGCCAAGACTCTTGGCACTTACATTATAACTGTGACTATCATGAATGCACCTACAGCTGAATATTGAAATTCAATACAATAAGCTATGCTATCAATGCTAAATGACAAGAAACCTGGTTATATGAAGTCACCCAAGGTAGGAGCTGATGTAGAGTTTGATCCTCAAGCAATGTAAGGATTTCTCTATGCAGAATGAATTAATCCTCCTAGCCGCCCCTGTTCTGATCAAACCTGGTAAAATAAATTAATTGGCAATCATTTGGATCCTCCAATCACTCCAGATTTTATCTTCATGTCCCTAAGGATGAGGCACTCAAGGTGGGAAGTGAATTTGATGCCTTTATCATCCCAAACATTCATCAATGCCACTATAGCGAAACACTGTAGCGTGATACTGTAGCATGGCACTGTTCATGGCACTGTAGCATTTACTATTCCTGTGCACTATAGCAATCACTATTCATGAGTTACTGTAGCAGTAGATGAAGCTCTTTAAAACCCTCGATGATTCTTCTCCAATACGCACAAATATGACTCCTGTGTGAAGCCACCTTACTAAGCCATCTTCAGTTGATCTTTCACAACCTCAGGAAGCTAGACAATGAAGAGGTATTGTTCTCCAAAGTCTGATTTGCGAAAACCCTAGTTTCTCCAACTCCAAATGTTCTCAAAGAGAAAAGACGAATTTTAATAATCATATCATAATCCATTTGAAATGCCTTTGATCCCCTTTTATAATTCCTCAAGAGGGTCGACCCTTTTTGCTGTAATTGATTTGGCTTTGAAATCCACTTTAGGATTTTAATAAAAACTTTATAATACCTCCTCAACTTGGGCTCCCAGAATAATATAATAAAAAAATGTACTTTAAGTGATTTTAATTGAGGGTCATGGCCTCATCGAAAATAAAGTACACTTTTTGACTTTATATTAATTAATTATCACTAAGTACCTTTAATGATAATTACTCATTAAACATTTAATATTTCGCCCATCCAAATAATTAATAGGTCAACACTGCATCTGAGACTTGTCTAGGTGCCTTACTAAAAATAGTAACCCTGACTTCCCTGAAATGGTGACTTACTATAAATAGTAAGTATCAGAAAAACACTCTGAGAGAGTCTGCCAAGGCCCAAACCTGAAACAACTGATGGAGTAATGTGTCGAACTACTAGGTAACTGCCATGAGGGACCCTCTATCCACAATTGTCAGCCTGCGAGGGTCAAACTAATAGGCTCACTCCTCAACAAACAATGTCAGCTAAAACGGGGACATTACATCAGCACTGGCACAACTGGTTTCAACTATTTCAACAATTTTATCTACAATGGGTGACAAATTTGTTGGCACACCGCAATCCCCTTCAAGTTCTCTGCCCTGAGTTCCATCATTGAAAATTTTTTCTATATGTGCAGAATGGAAAGGAAATACTTCACTTGAATCCTCTCTATTTAGGGGTATCTCGTCTTCACTGGCTTGCTCTGAAATTTCTATGGGCTCTTGTGGCCGCTTAGGCTTTTTCTTTTGTGAACTTCTCTCCTTACCCTGTATTGGGGTTTCGGAGAATTCAGAAGCCAACCGCTTACTCCTTCTGAGTGGAGGTGATTCCTAGAAAATGACAGGTGTTTGATTTTTTCTCGTTTTATTTTTCCTTGGTTTACTTGTGTCAAAATAAACAATATCAACCTGTTCTTGTAGGTCAAGGGTTTTGAATTTATCACCACAGAGGTCTGGAAAATCCTCACCAAGAGTGGTGGGATTAAGAGCTTCCAAAGTCAGAGAGCCCTTAGGGGAATTTGCTCTGGATGATGGAATAGCCTGTTGGGATGGTTCCCCTAATTCTATGGTTCTTGCTATTGCAGGCTTCTCCATTTTCTCTAAAAATTTCTCACATTTCCCCTCGGGTTTCTTAAGAAAGTGGTACTTGCAGATTAGCTAAATTAACCTGTGATGTTTCAAAGGCCCAGACCCTATTTTATACCTCTCCATGGAAGTATTTAAGGAATCACACAAGAATTCAGGCATATTAACCCTAAGAGTTGAGTCCTCTTTTTCGTGACGTAAATGGGTCAACATATGAAAGGCAGGCCCTACAACTATGGTAAGTTGACCTTCACAAGTAAAGTACTTTATAATCCATGCAACGGCAGTACCCCAAGGTTCTAATATGGAAGTTCTTTGGAATCCCTTATTTTGTCCCCTGGTACTTATTACTACCATTGGATATGGGTCTCCCTCTCTAACAAATAATTCAGCTAATTTTTGGTACGTTATTTGAGAGGTTTCTTTTATATTTATCCCTGCATTCTCTAATCCAGATAAGTAAAAAATAATCTTAGAACTTACCTTGAAATGCTTCCCTTGAAGTACCACTTCACCATTTGTGTAGTTCTCAGCAAAATATCTTACCAGTTTTTCATTATGGCCTTCAAATTTCCTAACGAAGTTTAACCACCCTGCTTCCTTGAACAATCTGGAGATATTACTCAATCCCAATAATTTTTCTGTTGAATCTGGCTCTGCCTTTCTTTTTCCACCCCCCATTTCATGATTTCACACTTTGCAAGAGATTTCAATTCTAGCACAAAGCTCCCACACAGATTCCTTTTGAAAATATTGCCTTTGAAATTACTTATTTTTTATTTGCAGCTTACGCTTCAATGATTTCCAATCTGCATGGAGGTTTGCGAAAGGCTTTGTCGTACAAGTGGTTGATCGCCAAGATTCATGCCAATTAATTATTCTTTATTTGAAAATAACTACCTATTTAAAGCAAAAATTAATACTTACCCTCGTTCTGTGATCGTTCGAAGATCTTAAACCTCACAGATTTGACAGGACGACATGAAGGCATTGGTTGAAGTGACCCGAGTTCGATCCCCGACAGCGATGCCAAAAAGTGATAGGTTGTCGTTAGGTCCTACTACTTTAGAATAATTGAATGTCAACTGTCGACTGGGCAGTGTCCAAGGCAGTTTGCAGAAGGAGATTATTTGAACAACCCATTTTATATTTTATATTTTTCTTCAAACTACATAAATCAAGTCTAATCTAAAGCCATTACTTCTTAATTCGAAAATAATCTTACTCTAAGAAAATCCAGGAATACTAAATTAAAAAGCATAAGACAATTAATTTAGAAAGCATTATGACTAAACTAGAAAGCATAGAAACAAGTAAACTAAACAACTGGTGTATTACAGAAACAAAAAAGTAAGGAAATAGACAATTAAACATCTTTTAAACAGTAAAAGAATATTATCAACTATAGAAGATAACTTATACAAAATAAAAACAATGGTGCTTTGGAACAACTGACTTGACACTTCAAAAACTTGTTATTTCCTCTGAACAGCAATTTACCTTTAGCAAAGAAAATAACTTAACAATAAAATACTTATCTATCCAGGCTAACTCCCCTTGAATGGCCAACTCGCGGGCTACTACTTCATCTTTAACTCACATAAACTATAGATTCTCAAATCCTCTTATTACAAACAGTCACCATCATTCAAATTCAACAGTTACCAATAGATAGAAATCAGATAACTCATTTTAACAGTGATTTGCAAAACCATGTAAACAGCATAACGATACTTCCTCTCTGTCTTATTCACTACTTATGAAATTACAGTTTTATAGATAACTTTTTAACTAAATCCTAAATTGAAGATGGCATGGATAGCCATTCAAAAAGTCTTCCTTATCTTAAAACTAACTTGATGTCTTTAAAGCTTTAAAACATGTAGAAGGCTCGAGAAGAGCCATAAAGTTTTTTAACAACAGAATTTTAAAGAATTAAAACTAAATCTTCGGCGCATCATCCAGGCATCTAGCAGTGGGTTCGCAGCATTAATCTTGAGGCACGTGCTGGCTAAACTTCTGCAATAGCCGCATGATGACCTGTTAATCCCTATAAAAACACTCAAATCAACCCATTAAACCTGCTTTGGACAATTTCCTCAATTGATCAAAAAAAAGAAAGAAAGAAAGCATAATTTTCCTTAAAATAAGTAATTACTTCTCCTAAAGTTTAATAAATTGGCACAGGCTTATAATTGAATTAGCAAAAATAAGCTTTCCAGAATTTATTATGATGAGGTTATTTTTACCTCATGAATTATCATTTTAAGCTCCTTCATGTATATTTTATTCCCATTATTTTAGAGAGAACTTAATTCTATTCTCACTTAATGACTTTTACATGATCTTTAAGGAAATATTTTGTTATTTTTTAACATAATTCAAGTTTTGATGCTTGCAATTTAGGGTATATGCACCTTGTTTGTAGCACAGTTAGGTGCCTCTTGCATGGAGTACGGGGCAGTCCCATATAGTATAAGTCGTCTCAAACCCAAAAACAGATTGTCTGATATAGTAGATTATAAAAAACTATTTCCATTTCCATTCACAAATTTACTTTACACCTCCTAGGATTGGATTTCCACACGTCAACTACAAAAAGTAATTTGGGTGGCAAGATTTTCTCCCTAGTTAATATAGATGATGAGAATAGACACTAGACCATCTGGCCTCTGAAATATTCCAATATATAATAGATAAGTTTACTTTACACCTCCTAGAATTGGATTGTCACGTGTCAACTATAAAAAGTAATTTGGGTGGCAAGATTTCCTCCCTAATTAGATGGTGAGATAGGCACTAGACCCACTGACCTCCCAAATATTCCAGTGTATAATGGGTAAAGTACCAAATCACCATGCTTAATAATGACAAAATATTTTGTGGCCCATGCGCCGCTCAACCCCACATTTCTTTGTCATGCAGGCGGGCCATGCTGCACCCCACTCCACATGGCGTCCCTTCCAAAACAGCCAAATTAGAGATGAGCATTTCGCATTCCCCCAGTACTCCACGTGAACATTCCTCATTTCAATGGCTACTGTTTGAACAAACAACCTTAGTGGACACCCCACTAAATCACACAAAAGTACTGAGTAATCCCTGCATTGCTCTATAAATTTATCCTCGTATGTTCTTCTATAAACAGATTTCATCATACCCAATTGAGCTCTAAGATTTTCCTGTCACAGTTTTCTTTGCCCTGTGATCATCCATGGCATTCATGAAGAGTTCAATTGTTTTGTGTGCTATTGTGGTGCTGCTGTTTCAATCAAGTGATGTTGCCAGGGCTGTGACATGCAACCCAATGGCTCTGAGTTCCTGTGCAAGTGCAATCTTTGGCCCTGCCAACCCAAAGCCAAAGCCAAGTGCTGATTGCTGCAACAAGCTCAAGCTGCAACAGAGCTGCATGTGTCAGTATGCCAAGGATAAGAACCTCAGCAAGTATATCAACACTCCTGATGCCAAAAGAGTTGCATCTACCTGCAATGTCCCATACCCTAAGTGTTGAGGTAAATCTAATGCTTGTATCAGTACCATCGCATTTTTTGAAAGACATTCTATTTTTATAGTCTATATTGAATCAGTGTTGTTTTTTTCTGAATTTAACTGCGTGAAATTTATTTGCATCAACGTATCAGATCACAATCTGTGATCCATCATCAGAATGAAGAGAGCTGAAAGATAAAAGTGATCTAAATCCAGAAAAAAACATACTGACCAACACATTCTGTTTAATATATGTTTTTCAGTGCTTTGGAGCCCTGAAGGTTTTTTTTGTTGCTGCAGGTTGTAGCCATGGACAAGGAGATACCCACATGCCTGCAGCTGCAGTTATATGTGTTTTGGAGCTCTAGCTCATGTCACTTGTAAGATCAGAGTTAGGTTAAATAAATCATGTGGGTTGGTTGGGAGGAATGCTAGGTGATTTTATGTGAGACTACTTATCTAGAGAGATGTAATGAGTATGAGAACCAGAGATAGATCTTAATGGAGGATTAATGGGTGCCCAACTGTAGTAAACAATATTAGCAGTTCAATATATGCATGGTCTATTTCTTTTGACAAATTATGGTACTTATCAGCTTGGTGTTTCTTTTGCTCACTCTATGCAACTTGGAAGAGTGTGCTTTTGTTTTATATGCATGATCATTTCTGACATGTCTGCATGTTTCAGATATATTTTTCTGCATAGAAATCATCAAATTGTGTAAAGAAAATGCAGATTCTTTGTTATTTGTAATGAATCATCATCAATCATGTGTTGGGAAATGGTTAAGTTGGGTGGTTATTTTTATTTGGAGTGTTTTTTTGGCTATGTTGTGGACAGAATTGTCCTCCTTTTATCTAGCATTGCCTTGGTTTTGACTTCTTTTTCTTTCTTCCCTATTTTACACAACGTTTGTGCTGAAGGTTGAAGCTCTGACTTCTTAGTCTTTTAGATTTAGTTATCCTTTAATTTTTGGCCATTAGCTAATGTTTTGAAATGAATATATAAACAAGCTTTTAAAACAGACTCTCACTTTAAACAGACTGCACGTTGTGATCGATTTGTTGACAGAATATATAATATGATTTTAAAATATTTTAGATAAATTAATTTCAATTGGTTTATTAGTTTGTATTAAATTTAGTGGGTATTGTATTGTAATGGTAAAATTTGTATATATGTGATATTTTTTATTTAATTTTAGGTCTATTTTAATAAGAATATCTTGATATATAGATATATTGATAAATGGTGTAATTTTCTGCAAAGTTAGGTTATGTGGCCTATGCCATCTACTTATCCATTACACATATTTTTATATACTCACCACTTACCCTCATTTATATGTTTGTGCATCATTACCATTTAGTGGGTAGGGCCATCCTATCAACTTATTTATTACACACATATTATACATATGTTATCCAATTTGATTTGGCACCTTTTATGTTACAAGACAAATTTGTAGTCATGGGTGTAGGGTCACCCTCTCAACATATTTATTACATTTATGTACACACATGTTTTTATACACATGTTACCCAATTTGATTTGGTACCTTTTATGTTACAAGACAAATTTGTAGTCATGGGGTGTCCTCAACTCATCCTTTTCAAATTTAAAATTTAAAATATAAATTTGCCCGACTCCTATCTAAAGTTGACTAAACACAAATTTGTGTGATGTGTTATTATGTCTTTGTATTTAAATACATTCAATGCATTATGTTGAGACATCCAAGGCTTTTATAGTTATACTCACATATCATTTGCATTTCACATTTCAATTGATTTAATGAACGGAACCTATTTTTGCTCAATTATTACATGAGCATATGCATGATTGAAGAGTGACATATATATATATATATATATATATATATATATTCCATGAATTGACCTAGGAGAATGTGTCCCCTAGTTACACAACAATAGCCTTACCAAGGTAATCTTAAAGATGATCAGCCCTTAGATATTAGAAGTAGGTGATACAAACACATCGAGCAAAGTAAAAAAAACAAAGGTTTGAATATTTTATAATACAAGTTTGTAATTCTAGAACAAATTGTAAGAATAGTGTGATATTTGATTGCAATCATATGTGTAATATTATTGGGCCCAAAGGGCCCTCTCTAAACCCTTTGACACCTCAATTGGAGCCAAAGGCTTTGATAAGTGCATATGAAGGTTACATTGAGAAGGGGGTTCAAGGTACTTTTTTTTTCCCTTTCTCGTGTTTTAGAGCCCAACATTATTTTAGAGCCCAATGCTAAATCGGTTAAACAAAAATATTAGGAAGGTGCATCCTAAGGTTTCTTTAATGGTTATAAATGAATTAAAAGAGATGCTAAAGGATGAATTTATAAGTCATTTTGATTACTCACCTTGAATATCTAATACAACACTTGTTGTAAATCATGACAATCATATCCATATTTCTACTAAATTTTGAGATCTTAACAAAGCATCTCATAAGAATAATTTCCCTCTTCCTAAATTGGTATGAGTGTAGAATCTACCACTGGTCATGTTTTTTTGTCCTTTATGGATGGATTTTAAAGCTACAACAAAATCATAATTGATCCCCAAGATCAACATGAAACCACTAGTACCACACCTTGGGGCATATTTTGCTATGTTTTCATTCCTTTTGGGTCAAAACAAGCATGAGCTATGTCAACGGCCACAAAAATGACCTTCCATAATCTTATACATAAGCTGAGGACTATATAGAGGACATCTTAGAAAAATTAAATCATTGATTGATCACTTACAAGACTTGAGGACTTTTTTTACACTTACACCAAAATAATGTGAAAAGAGCCAAAAAAAACTTTCACAATTAATCTAACAAAGGATAAATGTAAATAAATATTATATAGTCTTATATATAAAGAATATGTTATATGCACAAGACAATTGAGAGGGGGGTGAATCAATTGTTCATTAAAACATCAAAACCCTCATTAACATTCAGATATTTATTAGCCCTTAAACCCTTAATCAAATTTAGCATGAAAGTAAACATGTGAAAGAGCAACACATCAAAACACCATGCACAATAGAACACCAAATTTACGTGGAAAACCCAAGAAGGAAAAACCATGGTGAGGATTATCTCACTATATAAATGAATTGCAACATTGAATACAATAGGCTCACTGCCCAAAAGAAAGAAGAGTGCACTGTCAAATTAGAAAGAAGAAAGGAAGAAGATTGTTACAAAGAGAAATCCATCTCAGAGCCACAAGAAGATCCACCACAACAAATCTAAACCATCCACAACCTTCAACTCACTACCTTCAATAACTTCAGGTGCATTGAAAATGTAGACACCTTCTGCTCACTACTTCTGGAAGCCTTAGCCGTCAAATCTCACACTCACATTTCGCACCACAACACACCACACAATTTTCCAACACTCTACCTTGAATTTATACCATCCACAACCTTGAAAACATTCTCCAAGGTCGACTATGCACCTCAAACATGCAATTAAAAAATAGGTTGGCACCAAACACTTTTGTAATGGAAAGAAGTGAAGGACAATCACACCAGGATTAACTAGGACCCAAATATACATCACCACACTACTTAACACATTCACAATCCATGAGGTACCTCCGCAAATAGCGCTAGCACGCCAGGTCATCCAAACCTAAACTAACATTACAAGCGGCCACATACATCCTTCTTCAAGTCACATAGACCACATAGAAACACTTTGCAATATCCATACAACATCTTAGAATGTTCCAGCATCATCAGAATATTTTGCAACTCTATCACAACCACCTGAAATTGAGAACACCATCATTTTGTGCAACAAAACACACTGGCACAAACATCCAACTCACTAACCAACTTCGTGGAACACCTCAACACCTAAAATCTCAAGGGAAAGTAAATACAGACATTATAAGCACATCCTAGAATCTGCAAGACAAGAAACTTCAATGCAGAGAAATGTGGAGCAATCTCATTTCTCGCAAAAAAATCTTCTTCACAGACACACACACTGGTGAACACAACTTTCTTTGACGTATGATCCAAAACTTGCAACTCTGGATATGACACCTTTGTACACCTCTAACCAACATATCCAAACCACACAAGTATAACTTCAACTATGAATAAATGTGGAGCACAACACCGAACACCACTTTGTCACACTGTAATCTCTTTTATTAAAATTTTCTCAAAAGCACTTGGAAACCAAGTGAACTTACTGCAACTGCAACTCTTATTCATCAAGACATCAACGAAAAAACTGATGAAAGCACCATAACACCTTCTTATCAAATCACAACAAGCTCTTGACAACAATCTCTCCAACTATGACAACACCAACATCCTTCCAACAACTTCAACATACAATCTCCATATAGTTGACATTAATAACCAACACTAGCAATTGTTGACATCAATGAAAACACCAACAGCATACTTGCAACAATCTCCCCCTTTTTCATTGATGGAAACACCAACACTCTGAAAAACCATCAACCATAAAAGTAACCAACAATAAATCTACAACAAGCAGCACTCCCCCTAACTAGGGCATCTCTTCTCCCTTTACCTCTGTTTCACAAACTTCTTCTCCCCCTACCTTAGGAGTTCTTCATGCTCTCAACATTCTTTCTCCTAAACATTCTCCCCCCATGGTCTTCAGACCATATTCTCTTTTTCACTATGGTCTTTCAACCAACTCTCTCCCCCTTTGACATCAATGGAAAAGGGCCAAAGACTCATCCACTCTCTTTCATGTATCAAACTCTTTTGCTCTCCCCCTTTGACAATATTCAAAGGACAACACCTACACCTTTCACACATAATCTTCATAAGATTTTTCTTTCTTGTTTTCCCTTTTGGCATCTGCATACACCACTTTGACACCACTTACAACACCAGCAAGAAAACTACACTATCCACTGCACTCACATTTCTACACACTCCCCCTTAGGGGCACAAAATATGCTTCATCTGACTGCACCAATCAAGAATACTACTACCTACTCCCCCTGAGAGGTAGCCTTCATCAGTCTAGAACAAAAGAATAAATCTTGAATTGCTCCATTGGACTGGTGCACAATCTTTTGCATCTAGTTGAGAAATGAGGGGCAATAACCCCTGCCTTCTATCAAAGATACTCAAATGTATCTTTAGGAAGATCCTTTGTGAAAATATATGCGACTTGATCCTTTGTACGCACATACTCCAGCTTCACCTCATTTTTTGTAACCTTATCTCTTAGAAAGTGATTCTAGATTGAGATATGCTTTGTCCTTGAATGCATTATCAGATTCTTTGATATATTGATAGCATTTGTATTATCACACAAGATAGAAATAGGTTCATTATATGTGAAACATAGAAAAATAAGTTCACCAAAATGAGACAAAGGAAAATAGGGTTTAACCAAAATGGATGGGAAATGGTGTGTGTGATCCTATCTTTCTATTAATTTAATTCAGAATTGAGATCCCCAAAGGTAGGATTGAATTTCAACCCTATGTGAGTCAACCCTATTGGAGATCTTGTGAATTTCCTTATGATAGAGGATAGGGTAAAATCTGTCTAAACAACACTTTTGGGAGGTACACTAAAAATAGTAAATGAACTCAATTATGCAATGTAAGTTGGAATCATGTATTTAAAGCATAACTCTAACAGAAACAACAAACTTTTAGTAGATTTGAGAAAGGTAAGACACTATGTACCTATCACCAAAAGTGGTTGTTGACCGTCCGGAAATGGAAAATGAGTCCTTGTATATATATTTTTTCTTAATTTTTGGGGTCCTCTAGAGATAGATTTGAGATGCCTTTTTCCCACAGGTTTCACTGCTAAAAATTCAGAAATGAATTTGGGATCTGATTTTTTGTGGCCTTGAACACCTTTTGTGACAACTTTGATTTCAATCCTTCTTCACCTATGAACCTGCACATACACAAAGAGAGGAGAAAAATGTGTTTTGGTGGATCAGGGTTTGCCTTGGTCAAAACCTAGCTTGGTAATTAAACCTTAAAATAAGAGAATAATAAAATGTAAGGAATGGTGAATGAACAATGCTATGTTGCAACTCACCAAACCCTTGAATGGAGATCCTTAGAGGACTAAAGACTAAGGAATCTCTCTAAGGTATTGATCTTGCATGAAATGGCTTGATTGACGATGGATCTTGATGCTTGAAACTTGAAACCCACATCACAATGTCAGCTCCAAAAACATGCATTATTGCAAATAACTTTGACATGATGTTCTTGATTTTGATTTTTGTTATAGATGACTAATAATTATGCTCTCCAATGCTCGTGACAATAATATTTTCTCTTGTGAAAGTTGCCTTAATGCTAGATGTTTTGAATTGATAAAATAACTATGTATTTATTGGTGATTTTCTAATTTCCCAACAATTAAAATTCCAAAGTCGACAATTGCAACTTCAATTGGGATCATTAAAATACCACCAAAAAATAATTTTAAATTGAGATCCAAAACTTGAGGACCCATTCGCCCTTGGGAGAATGGGTCCTAGGACCTAAATCTAGGACACTCAATTTCCAAGGCAACTTAATTAATGTTTGCAATTATTTAATATAGGTTACCCTTTCAGAAAACAAGATTAATTAGGCTTTCAAATACATAATTAGGTCAATTAGAGTCTTAATTAAGTCCAATTAATTAAAGGGGGGTAAAAAAAGTAAGAAAATGTAGAGTATATTTTTTGTCACTACATTTAGCCCCCACTTTAGTGAGAGTATGAACTTGCGCTCAAACACACACTAAAGTAGGCAAATAAGCGTCAAGAGGGGTCCAAGTGTACAAATGTTGATGGGATAAGATGACAAAGATAAAAGAGGTTGTACAAGCCCCTAGGATCAAGATCCCATGGAAATCCAACATAAGCACAAATGGACACACATGAATGTATGATATGAAGCCGCAAGACAAGATACACAAACATATAATTTCAAAATTAATGCAAGGAGGAAAGAAAGATGAACAAGCAAGTTGCATTATGGCACATCCATCAAATACACTCATAAGTATGTAACATCACTTATGCAACACATGGATCCATAGGCAAGAAAAATATGTTATGCTCAATGGCCAGGAAAAATACTCTCACAAGGGCTAGTGCAGTTTGATATACACTAGGTGATCCCCCAAGACAAGTGGTGATGAGGAAGTCATGTTAGGTCTAAGGCTCCCATACGTCAACCATACCAAAATTTATACTCCTTGATAACTTTGATAAGGTGCCACAACATGATCAATATGCTATGCTAATGCTACACTAAGTTCAACTCCAATAAACAAAGTGAAGCAAAATGTCAAATAAAACTCACCTCAAGGGTTGCCAAAAAAAACACACCTCAAGGGGTGCCAAAACAAACAAACCTCAAGGGGTGCAAAAAAAAACTCTCCTCAAAGGGTGTTAAAAAAAAACTCACCTTAGGGGATGCAAATAAATAATTCCAAAATGATAAATGTCAAAATTTCAAAATGATAATGCCAATATATGCCCCCACTTTAAAGAAATTTTTAAACACCATGTTGTGAGCAATTACTTTAAAGTATAAAATGCTAACTGATTAAAGGGCAATGAGAGCTTATTTGGAAATCCATATGCCAAATATGTGTTTCCAAATAAAGCTCCGCCATGAAAACGGGTTTCCCCCAAAATGCACTACTAAAGATAATGTAGAAAAGTACATCACATGCGAGCCAACTTAAGACATGTCGTTCACATCCCAAGCTTGCTCTTATATATACATGGAAGGAAAACTGCTAGCCAAAATAAGCAACGACAAGTGTCATACTAGGTCAAGGCTACCTAACCCCTTGCCCCCCAATGGAAAAAGGTGAGCCAAAAATAGATGATGATATCTTGCTCCTTGCAAAAAGGAAATATGATTGCATAAAGCCAAGTTTATACCCTCATGAATGGTATTGAATATGCTATGATACTACAACTACCACATGACAAGGAGTGGCAACTAATTTTATTTTCTAATTGAATGAAAATAACCAAGCCTCTAGTTGTTTCTTGTGTGTAAGGCTCTATAGGGACATAGATACCTTGTTCTTTAGCACCACACCATTTCCCATTATAGTTGGGTTGTTTCAAAAGCTCATAACCTCTTCCTTAAAAATTTTCCATTTCTTGTGGATTTGGTGGTTTCTCATGATCACACTTTTCATATGTGGATGTGTAATTGTTGTTTTCCTCTTCTTTGCTAAAAGTTGTGGACTCATATGCTTTTGATGACTCGGCATGTGTGGATAGTATGTTTGTTTCTTTCTCTTTTTTTGTTTTGTGTGTAATCTTGTATTCTCCCATGAATGTAGGTGTAAAATCTAATGAACCCCACTCATCATCCAATAGCTTTGTGAATTCTTCAATATTCTTATATTTTTCTTCATTTTGCACGGGATCTACTTTTGAAGTTGGTATCAATGTTTTCAAAGGACTTTCCTTGTCTTTCTCAGTGTGAAAATAACTTTTTGGTTGAGGTTCAGCCTTGATTATATAAACCTTGTTGTTATAGACATACTTCATTAAACAATAAAGAGTGGAAGGTACCCTATTCATTTCATGGATCCATGGTATACCCCAAATAATATTGTATGAGAGATCTTGAGGCATGACATGGATAGGAGTTTGTAATGTGAACTTTCCAACTCTAATAGGAAATTTTATCATGTCAAGTGGTTGTTTTCCCACATTATAAAATCCATAAATAGATAAAGAATTAGGTTCAATCATAGTCTTGTCTAAAAGGTTCACACTACACACATTGATTGTCAAACCATTATCAATGAGAGTACATTTAATGCTAGACCCTTGACCATTAATGTTAATAATAGCCACTATCATTGAAGCATCATTTTATTTTTATATTTCCAATGGAGGTAGCTCATCTTGATGAAAGGTGATGTCTAAGTTGACTGAGTCCTTACCTTGAATTAGAGTTGCTACATCATTCGGTTGTGCACTAGGAGGAGTAAATTTTTTAAGGTATTTTGAAGCATGCCATGATAAAGAGGGGATGCTTGAATCAAATCCCACAAGGATATCTTAGCAGGAGTTTTGCGAAGTTGTTCCACAAGGTCATATTATTTACCTCTACGTTGTGAGATATTAGGTGTAAGTGGGAGATATGATTGAGGAAATGGAATGGATGTTGTAGTTTGTCTTGGTTGCTTATTGTTTCAAGTGCTATATGTATGAGAAATGGTATTATAACTTGGTTGTTGCAAAAAAAATTTACTAGTGGGTTGTCTTGCAAAATTTAAGATATGTCCATGAGGTTTGTGTTGAGGTGGTCTTATGATAAGAAGTGGATTAGGAGATGACTTGGGAGGTCCAATAATTAAAGGACTTGTAGGAGGTCTAACAATCAAGGGATATCTAATGTTCATAACCTCAATAGATCTATCCTCATTTTGATGCTTTTAGCGAGGAGAGAAATCTAAAGTCACCTTATCATATTCATCTAAGGAAGCCAAATTAATATTAAATTTGAAATACATGTATCAATTCTATCATCCTCTTTCACTATGATATCTTCCCTAGTAGGAGATTTTTTAGGAGAGAGGTAAACAAGATTTTCATGACATTCAATGGTTGGGTATTCTAAGATAACTTCATCACAAGTAGGGGAGGTATCTAGAGAAGAAAAACTATGATTTTCTTTCTTATCAATGATTACATCTTCTTGTTCAATAATGCCTTCCCAAATGGTAGAAGCATTGGGAGAGGGAGCAAAAATATTCTCATGACTCTCGATGGGTGGATCTTCTAACGCCAAAATATATTCTTCACAAATAGGAGAGATATTGGGAGAAGGGAAACTATGATTGTCATGATTATCTATGATTATATCCCATTTTCCAATAATCTCTTCCCAATTAGGAGAGGTAGGGGAAGAGAAAAAAATAGGATTCTCATGGCTCTCGATGATGGGTTCCTCTACACCAAAAAATCTTCACAAATAGGAGAGATATTAAGAGAAGAACAAACATGATTGTCATGATTTTTCATGATTGTATTATCTTTCACTAAGTTAGTCTCACACATGGGAGAGGGATCAATTAAAAAAAAGAAAAGAATGGAAAGGACTTCATATTCATATGCTTGTAACAACAATTTCTTAGGGTATTCAACAAAATCTGAAAAATAGAACATGAAGTATGATAATAAGAGACTTTTGTAATGAAAAAATGATGTAATAATTGTTCTACAGATTTGAAATGAAATATTTTTTCCCATTTGCAATGCCTAAACTAAATGAATGATTAGACCTAATACATAAAATAAAAATTCCTGAAAATTACCAAACTAAAATAACGGTTTATCAGTGGATCTAGGAAGTGCAGAAGACCACAAAAATGCTCAAAAAAGTTGGTTTTGATGTGCCCTCAAGGACTCAGTCGCCCAAGGTCGAATAGGTCCTTGTACAAAGCTTTTAAAAATGAAAAATACAAATTCTAAGTTATTATTTGTGTTCCTTGTTCCAAGTTGCAAACTATGGTTTCTATAGCAGATTTTTCCATATTTTAGTGTCTAAATGCAAATGAAAATAGTGATAAATGATAAAAAAAAAAGTGACACTTTTCGAAATGAAATTTTAACTCAATTTGATAATGTAAATGAGTGAAAATACACTAATATGCAAGTACTATGCACAATTAATGTAATATGCATGCAATTTTTTTAATTTTTTTTTAGATTTTAAATAATGAAAAATGAAAATTTAAAACCCTAGATGAAATTCAAACTAATGCAATGTAATGAAAATTAGTGCAAATCCTAGATCTAGGGTTTTAATGACCTCCAAGTCAAAAATTAAGATGTACAATGTCAGGTTCACCAAAATGAAACATAGAAAAATGAGGTGAATGATAAAATGGGTAAATGCATGCACCTAAACTTTCCCTATTTCATTAGGAAAAAGAGATCCCCAAAGGTAGGATTGACTTTCAACCCTTAGGTGAGTCAACCCTATTGGAGATCTTGGTTATTTTTCCTTATGATAGAAGATGGGGTAAAATCTGACTGAACAACTCTTTTGGGAGATAAACTAAAAATATTAAATGAACTCAATTATGCACTGTAAGGTTGGAATCATGTATTTTAAGCATAAATCTAACAAAAACAACAAACTTTTAGTAGATTTGAGAAAGGTATGACACTATGTACCCGTCACCAAAAGTGGTTGTTGAACATCCAAAAATGGTGAATGAGTCCTTGTACATCTTTTTTCTCAATTTTTGGGGTCCTCTAGAGATAGATCTGAGATGCCTTTTCCCATAGGTTTCACTACAAAAAAGTGGTAAATGGATTCGGGATCTAATTTTTCGTGGCCTTAACAACTTTTTGTGATAACTTGACAACTTTGATCTCAATCCTTCTTCACATATGAACCCGCACATACACAAAGAGAGGAGAAAAATGTTTGTTTTTGGTGGATAATGGTTTTCCTTGGTCAAACTCTAGCTTAGTAATTAAACCTTGAAATAAAAGAATAATAAAATGTAAGGAATGATGAATGATGAATGACAATGTTATGTTGCAACTCACCAAACCCTTGAATGGATATCCTTAGAGGACTGAAGCCTAAGAAATCTCTCTAAGGTCTTGATCTTACATGAAATGGCTTGATTGATGATGGATCTTGATGCTTGAAACTTGAAATCTACATCACAATGTTAGCTCCAAAAACACGCACGAATGAAAATAACTTTGATGTGATGATCTTGATCTTGATTTTTGTTGTAGATTACTGATAATTATGCTCTCCAATGCTCTTGGGAATAATATTTTCTCTTGTGAAAGTTTCATTAACGCTAGATGTTTTGAATTGATAAAATAACTATGTATTTACAGGTGATTTTCTAATTTATCGATAATTAAAATTCAAAATCCGACAATTGCAACTTGAATTGGGATCATTAAAATATCGCTCAAAACATATTTTAAATTGAGATCCAAAACTTAAGGAGGACCCATTCACCCTTGCGAAAATGGGTCCTAGGACCTAAATCTAGGACACTCAATTTCCAAGGCAATTTGCTTGCAGTTGTTTAATATAGGTTCCCCTTTCAAAAAATGGGATTAATTAGCCTTTTAAATTCATAATTAGAGGCTTAATTAAGTCCAATATATTAAGGGGAGGCAAACGAAGTGAGAAAATGTAAAGGAGCATATTTTTCATCACAATATGATATTTTGATATCCTTCAATGTTTGTTTCATCCACAACACCTATGTGCAGCAAGATGTTATAGCAATATACTTGGCATCTGTAGTACATAAATATATTGAAACCTACTTTTTTCTTAGCTAAGAAACCAATCTACTTCAAAGAAAGAAAGCACCTCTAGTTGTACTTCTTTTGTCATCCATACAACTTGTCCAATTTGCATCTGTATAGGCACCTAAAGAGAAATTGATATCCTTTGGATACTGTAGACCATAGTCTGGAGTTCCTTGCAAATATTTGAATATCCTCTTTACTGCTGCCACATGTGATTCTCTAGGATCTTCTTAAAATCTAGCCACAAGAAAAACTACATGCATGATATACAGTCTAGTAGCAGTTAGATATAGCAATCCACCAATCATTGATTTGTACTTGCTCTGATCAGTCTTAGGAGATTCATCATTCTTTCTCAACTTGCAACCAACAACCATAGGAGTACATACCAATTTAGAGTCTTCAATTCAAAACTTCTTAAGCATTTCCTTGACATATTTTTACTGTGAAATGAATATTCCTTTTTATATCTAACTGATTTGTAACCCAAGGAAGATACTCATCTCCCCAAACATTGACATCTCAAATTCATTTTGCATCTCATTTATTTATTTTTTGCATATTGCCTCATTTCCTCTAAAGATTATATCATCAACATACACAACCACAATCAAGATTTGATCCTTCTCAACTTTAAAGTAAATATTTCTATCTATGATACTTTTATTGAATCCTTGTTGCAACAAGTGCCTATCCAATCTTGCATACCAAGCTCTAGGATCTTGCTTGAGTCCATACAATGCCTTCTTCAATCTTCAAACCATATTAGGATTATTTGATAACTAAAAGTATTTTGGTTGTTCAATGTATACCTCTTCTTCCAACTCACCATTCAAGAATATAGACTTCACATCCATTTGATAGACCTTGAAGTCCTTATGTGCTCCAAAGGCCTAAAACATCCTAATGTCCTCCATTCTTTCCATCAGAGCAAATGTCTCCTCAAAATCTATTCCTTCCACTTGTGAGTAGCCCTTACAAGTCTAGCCTTATTTTTACAACTTTTCTATTCTCATTCAACTTGTTCTGGAATACCCATTTAGTTACTATTACATTCTTGTTTGCTGATCTTGGGACTAATTTCCAAGTCTGATTCTTCTCAATCTGTATCAATTCTTCTTTCGTAGCTTTGGTCCAATTCTCATCCTTACATGCCTCAATCACTATCTTAGGTTCTACTTTGGAAAGTAGACACAAATTTACGTGTTCTTCTATCATAGTATCTTTTCTTCTTGTCAACACACCCCTGCTCTTATCACCAATGATTTGATCTTTAGAATGATTCTTCTGCACATACTTAGGAGTCTTAGAATCCTTTCCAGAGCATCTTCTTCAACATGCATCTCATTTTCCTTCTCTTCTTCTTTTTCTTCTTCTTTTCAAGAGGACTCATCAAATTCATATCCTTCTATTAGTACTAAGATTTTATGTGGTTCTTCATCTACTTTGACACTTTCACTTTCAACTATCTTCTTCAGCCTCTTTTTGTAGCATCGATAAGCCTTGCTTCTTGTAGAATATCCAAGGAAGATTCCTTCATCTAACCTTGCATCAAACGTTCCCAAGATTTCTTCATCTCTCTCGATATAACATTTTCTTCCAAACACTAAAATATTTGACAGTAGGAGTTCTTCCATACCATACTTCATAGGGAGTCTTTGAACTATTTACTCTTGCTTGTACTCTATTGAGTATGTATATTGTAGTATGAATAGCTTCTCTCCAATAGACATCTGCTATATTTTCTTCCTTCATCATTGTCCCTGTTGCTTCCTAAACTGTCTTATTCTTTCTCTCCCCCACTCCATTCAGTTGGGGATTTTTAGGAGCTAAAAAATGCCTTTTTATTCCATGATCTTCATAAAACTTGTTAAACTCATTGGAGGTGAACTCTCCACCTCTGTCAGAACTTAAGCACTTGATTTTCATATCTATTCCATTCTCAAGCATATCTTTAAATGATTTAAACTTGTCTAGAGCTTCTAATTTTTATTTGATAAAAGCTACCCAAGTCATTCTAGAGTAATCATCAATTAACAACATGAAATACCTGTCACCTTGAAAGCTTCCCTTTCTTGTAGGTCCACATAGGTCTGTATGCACCAACTTCGAAGGTCCTACAGTAGAATATTCTTTGATTTTCAACCTCTTTCTTGTTTGCTTCCCAACCTGACATTCCTTGCAAACAACATTGATAGGCTTTGTAATTCTTGGTAGATCTCTCGCAGCTTGAGTAGAGTTGATCCTCACTAGAATATCAAAATTGATGTGACACATTATTCTATTTCATATCCAACTTTCATTGATTTGATTCATAAAACACTTACCATTAGCACCTTTGAGCTGATAAACATTCCCATATGTCCTTGTTCCTATAGCAACTAGAGTTTCAAAACTTTATTTTCTGATATCACAACCACCATTTTTAAATAGAAGGTTATATCCTTTGCTACACATTTTTCCTACAGTTAGAAGATTACGTTAGAGACCCCTGACATAAAAAACATCATCTATATTATGCTTTCCAACAAAAATAATTGAACCTTTTCCACATATCTTAGCAAATGTATCATCACCAAACTTAACAAGACCACCTTCAAACTTCTCAAGTTTAAAAAACTTACTCTTATCACCTATCATATGATTTGAGCATTTGATGTCAATTATTCAGTGATTCTCCTCTCTAGCATGAAAAGTAGTCACTATAGTCCCTTTGATGTTGTGGCTTGTTTCCAAATAAATTTCCTTCATACATCTTTCAGAGAGTAGAATTATTTCCAACATTCAAAGCCATGAACAATAATTCATCATTTTCATCATTCGGGTAGTCAGATTCATCATCAAATATGCTAGCATCTTCTTTAACATAATAACTTATCTTGACATATTTACCTTTATTATCCTTATATTTATCACTTGTAACTTTGGTTGGACATATTGAAGCATAATGACCTATCTTTCCACAATTGAAACATTTAAAAGGTAACTTACCTCTGTATTTTCCAGTGCCCTTTTCAATCTTCTTACAAAATTTTCTTTTATTTCATCAAGATCATCCAAATCTAATCCATCATCCTTCTTTATTTTACTAGCTTTAAAATTATTCTCTTTTCTTGAATCATTTTGACCAAAATCTCTCAATTCAAAAGTAGTTAAAGCACCAAACAACTAATCACTATAATAATGATCTAAATCCTGAGCTTCCTCAATAGCAAAAACTTTAGAGCTATAATATTTAGGAAGAGTTCTTAATACCTTCTTTACCACCTCATCTTCTTCTAGTTTTCCATCATGGACATTGATGGAATTGATAACTTCATCCACTCTATGCATGTAGCTTGTAATGTCTTCATCTTCTGACATCCTTAGGGTTTCAAACTTAGTCTTCAAATTCTACATCTTTGCTTGCTTGACCTTATCATCTCCTTGATAGAAACTTTGTAGCTTCTTCCAGAATTTGGTTGTAGCCCATAACCTTCACAAGTTCTAAATCAGCAAGACCACTCAAAAGAGAATTCCTTTCTTTGCTATTGTTATCATATGCCTTGATATCATCATCAGTTGGTAGACCATTAGTGGGCATGGTATATCCATCTTCAATTGACTTATTAACTCCAAACCCTAGGGAAACAAGGAAACCTTCCATCTTGGTTTTTCAAAATGCATATTTTTTCCCATAAAACAAGGGATCCTCCTTCATGTGTGTCATCTAGATCTACCTCAAGTGGTTAAGCTTCTTCCAAGGAACCTTTCTCTAATACCGATTGTTATATGCACAAAAAAATTGAGAGGGGGTGTGAATCAATTGTACATTAAAACATCAAAACCCTCATTAACATCCAGATCTTTATTATCCCTTAAACTCTTAATAAAATTTAGCATGAAAGTAAACAAATGAAACAGAAACACGTCAAAACACCATGCATAGTAGAACACCATATTTACATGGAAAACCCAAGAAGGGAAAAACCAACGTGAGGATTAGATCACTATATAAATTAATTGCAACATTGAATACAATGGGCTCACTATCGAAGTGCTCACTACCCAAAAAAAGGAAAAAATCACTACCAATGGCTCACGACCATATTAGAAAGAAGAAAGGAAGATGACTATTACAAAGAGAAATCCATCTCATAGCAACAGGAAGATCCACCACAACAACTTTGAACCATCTACAACATTTAGCTCACTAACTTCAATAACTTCAGGTACACTAAAAATGTAAACACCTTCTGCTCACTACTTTTGGTAGCCTTAGTCATCAAAGCTCACACTCATATCAATACACTTGATCACATTTCACACCACAACACAGCACATGATTCTCCAACACTCTACCTTGCATTTATACCATCCATAATCTTGAAAACATTCTCCAAGGTCGACTATACACCTCAAACGTACAATTAAAAATAGGTTTACACCAAAAACTTTTACGGTGGAAAGAAGTGAAGGAAAATCATACCAAGGTTTGAATAGGAACCAAATATACATCACCACACTACTCAAAACATTCACAATCCATGAGGTACCTCTACAAATAGTGCTAGCATGCTAGGTCGGCCAAACCTAAACTAACACTACAAGCGACCACATACGCACTTCTTTGAGTCACATGGACCACATAGAAACACTCCACAATATCCACAACATCTCAAAATATTTAAGTATCATCAGAATATTTTGTAACTCTATCACAACCACTTGAAATTGAGAACACCGTCATTTTGTGCAGCCAGACACACTAACACAAACATCTAACTCAATAACCAAATTTATATAACACCTCAACACTTGAAACCTTAAGGGAAAGTAGATATAGACATTATAAGAATGTCCTTGAATTTGCAAGACAAGAAACTTCAATGCAGAGAAATGTGGAGCGATCTCATTTCTCCCAAATAATCTTCTTCACAAACACACACTAGTGAGCACAACTTTCACTACCGTACAATCCAAAACTTGCAACTCTAGATATAACACCTTTGTACACCTCTTACCAACATATCCAAACCACACAAGAATAACTTCAACCATGAAGAAATGTGGAGCACGACACTGAACACCACTTTGTCACACAGTAATCTCTTTTATTCAAATTTTCTCAAAAGCACTTGGAAACCAAGTGAACTTACTGCAACTACAACTCTTATTCATCAACATCAATGACAACACTAATGAAAACACCATAAAACCTTTTATCAAATCACAAAAATCTCTTGACAATAATCTCCCCAACTATGACAACACCAGCATCCTTCCAACAACTTCAACACACAATCTCCATATAATTGGCATTGAAGACCAACCCTAGAAATTGTTGACATCAATGACAACACCGGCAACATACTTGTAACAGAATAGACACACAAAATATAACATGGTGCATACCCTAGAAAAACCCTTTTGGGAATAAACCTATCCTTTGAATCTCAAACCAATGTGTTCACAATAACAACAATTACAATAAAATCAAGCTCAACAATTACATACGCATCTTGAGAAATTCTAGTAAGATAATGTTCCTAAAATCTACTAAACGTTATAAAAATAGGAGAATTCAAACCACAAACCAACAATGGTAATTGAAAACCATAGGCCCAAAGTGGTGCCCAAATCCAAGGTATAAATTATAAGTCTTATCTTTATGATGAGCCAACATGCTAATAATAGATGACTCTTTTTATGTGTTACAACCTCCCCAAACTTTGGTGATCTATCTTTGTATTTACTCCTTTTACAAGATGCTCTATGATATATCATAGATATGTGTAATAATTTGGTCAACATTCAAGGTCCACTATGTAACTCCTTTCTTACATTCTCTTATGTATAGCATAGAATTTTCATAAAATCTCTTATGCATCTTATAATTGATCATAAGGTGTAATTACACACCTTCATGACATTAGATGCTCTTATAATTTCTTACGCACATCGTATCAATAAATACACATGGCATAAATGTCAATTAAAAGTTGGATACCCTTTTCTATGAAGGTACATAAAAATAAACGCAAATTAAATGCTATATCAAACATTAGGTAGTAATGTGTATAATAGTTAAACACAACATTCTCCCACTTTTCATTTTCCTTGTAAAAGTGAAAGGGAACACCAAAAATATTTGGGCTATCTACTAGGGGTTGAGAGGTTCATAGACTTACTACACCATATAAACTTATCTATGCTAAATGACTCCATCAAATTATTTGTAACATTATTCAAAGAATCATCTTTCTCTAGTAACAACTTCCCGTCCTCCACTATATCATGAATTAAAGATACTAAACATCAATGTGCTTCATCCATGCATGAAAGGTTGGGTTTTTGTTATTAATTTTATGGCACTCTAACCATCATAACAAACTCTAAGTATGCTCTAACTCAACCCAACATAAAAAAATAGCCTCTAAGTCAAAATTGATTCCTTATAGGCATGTATATTTTCTATGTACTTTTCCTTTGTAATTGATAAATAAACCACAACCTATTAACTCATCCCACTCACCACATCACCTAATGAGCTAAACACATAGCCACTAGTTTGAAAAAAATAGAGCAATTTTATAGTCAGAATATAACATGTATACAAATATGATTATCATAAAATGATAGAAATGTGATTAACCATAAAATATAAAATGTAACTTGGATAAACACTTATAACAATAAGTTAAAATCAGAAAACACATGAAACCAAATATATGTGGAGAAACCCTTTCAAGGAAAACCTCCACAACCAAAGAGATATTAAGCTTGTATTAATCGAGAACAAATATCTAAAATAATATAATTCACTCTATCTTTTTAAATTTGTTAACATTTCTATAGAAATACATTACCTAAAATAATCCATAAAATACCTTTATCCCATGCCTCCAATATATATACTTAAGGAAGCTCAAGATACTATCAAACAACAATAATGTGGGTCCTAACAAGGTCCTAAAATAATATGGTATGAATTCTCATTACCCTTTATTTATGGAGAGCATCATCTTAGATCACCCATTAAGGATCAAAAACATTAATTTTCTATCTACACATAAAATTAAATATATTAGACAAAGGGATTTGCAAGGTAGATATCACCTAATCCCAACATCCTCCCACTTGATATTTACATTGAAAAGACATAAGAGAAACATAAGAAGGAAACAACTAAAGTATCAAATTCCAATGGCCTCCCCATATCAAAATAACTTATCCATGTTCATTGGTTTCATGAGTGAATGCAACATTCTCTCGTGTATCAACCAATGTAGCATGACCTTACCATTCTCCATCATCTTGAAAATAAAATAATATTTTACATCAACATGTTTGGTAGAATCATGGTACATTGGATTCTTAACCAAATAGATAGAACTCTAATTGTTGCATCCAATATAAACCACCCTACAATCAAAACCAACTCTAGAGAATAATATTTGTAACCAAACTATCTCTATATATGCATGTGTAGTAGCCATATACTCAAATTTGGTAGTGGAAAAAGAAACTATAGGTTGTCTCTTACTCATCCAACTAGAAATACTATCAAATATAGAAAACACAGTCACTAGTGGACTTTCAACTATTCAAGTCACATGCCCAATCTACATCAAAAAATACATGTATTTCTCACATCATTAAAATCGTGATAACATAATTAATAGTTAGAATCTCCTCACAAATATATAAATGCTCTCTTAGCACAAGTCTAATGCTCTATACCATGGTTAGACAAAAATGTGACTCCCACTATTTGGTAAATATCTAGTCTAGTGAATACCATTTTATATATTAGGCTAGAAAATACATTATCAAAGGGAATATTATATATATCCTCTACCATCGTCTAACTTAAGACACATATATACTAAAATATCAATGCCTAGAGGTAAAGGAATGCTTGTACGTTTACAAGTGTGCATAGTAAATAGCCACAAAATGGTGTCAACATACTTGCTAAATGGCTAAGCCAAAGAATTTTTTTACCTCACTCCTTACTAATTTTTATTCCCAAAATAAATTGTACCACTTGTATCCTTTGTGTCAAATGTACCAAAAATTTGAGTCTAAAGCTATCTAAATATCATTGTCATTTTTTTAGCAATAAACAACATATCATCCACATACAAGACAATAAGAATATGATCATCAAACATTTAATGTATATATAGTGATCTTCTTTTTTTCTAAAAAAATCCAAGTCTTCGGTGCCATAACATAGTTTTCTCTGTAGGTAACTTTGATTCAAAAGAAAGAGCACCCTTGGGTACTTAGAAGCCATGACCATCTACTGAAGATGAAACCTTCACCTCTTCCAACGAAGTAGCCACAAACTTTCTTTTCATAGAATTTGTCATATCTGACACCTCTAGAAATCACCATAGCACCTCTAACCATCTTGCATCCTGCATCAGAAAATACTACCTGCATACATACATCTATTAGTTTTCTCACAGATAAAAAATTTCATGCTAATCCAGGGATATGCAACACACCATTAATCATTTTTACTCTACCATCAGGAAACTTGAGTCTAACTTTACCATGGCCAACAATATTTAGATAAGAATCATCACCTAAGTACACCTTAACTCCATCAAATTCTTCATATTCAAAAAACCAATCTCTATTAAAGGTCATATAGAAAGATTCACCTGATTCAATTAACCATGCATCATTACCTGCACGAGTTGCCAAAGTTGTAATGAATGCATCACCATCTTCCTTCTCAGACTCAAAATCAAAATCAAATCTCTTCTTTTCTTCTTTGCAGTCCTTACAAATATATCTAGGCTTGTCATAGTTCCAGCAAATAATTTAGACTTTCCAAGAAATGGGATCTCCCCTTGGACTTGGATTTATCACGCTTCTCATTCTTCTTACCTTTTTCCTTAGGTCTTCCACAAAAATTTAGGGCCTCCTTGGCACTAATGGATAGCTTCTTCCTCATCTCGTTAGAAAGCAAAGAACCCACCACATCTTCGGTCTTCAAGATAACAAAATTACTCCCAATATCCATAACAAGAGAATATCATGAATCAGGCAAAGAACAAAGAAAGATCTGACATTTCTCCTCCTCATCCATTTTGACACCAACTAATGTCAATTGAGCCACCAACATATTGAATGCTTCCGGGTGGTCTTTAATTTTCCCACCCTCTTTAATTCTAAAGGAATATAATTTGTTCCTCAAGAAAATCTTATTCACTAAATATTTGGCTTGATATATCTCACCAAGATTCTTCCATATTTTTTGTGCAGAGGTCTCTGCATGGAAATTGATTAAAACAGAGTCTACCAAGCACAATATGATTAGACCCTTGACTTTACGGCCTATAACATCATATTGAGTATCCAAATTAGGATCTGCAGGCCTTGAAACATTCTCATCAACAACATCCCATAGATCTCAATCTATCAATAGATCCTCCATCTTCAACTTCCACATTTCAAAAATTATTTCCAAAAAAATTATCCACCTCTATTCTCCCTAATGAACTTTCCATCTAAAAATTATTGCAACAATATCACAAACTATCTTCTACACAAGCTCCCACTCAAATATGGATTAGTTCAAAAAACCCAAAACCCACAACTGAAACCAAAGGTGATCAGGCTCTAATACCACTTGTAAGGAAGCTAAGGTAGAAGAACAACTTCCTACACTAGCCTTGAGAGGATGATAATGCAAAACTTTACAGATCTTTTCAATAATTATAGAAACTTAAACAGAATTAAACATAAATATCATGCATACCACAACACAGTGATTTACATGGGGGAAACCCTTTTGCGAGAAAAAATGCACACTCCAAAAGTCTCCCAGTATATTATTCAGAAATCATGAAGATTACAATATACTTGTAGAGAAATATTCTCACAGGAGTATCACCAATTAGAGATCTAGAGGCAACATGACTGCTATCAGAATCTTAAAATACATCACAATACATAGTCGTAATATAATGCTCTCATAAAATAGGGTTGCCTTCTAGGGCAAGTCAAGCCAACAAAATATCAACCGTCAGATCTAAGAACTAATGATGAACAATCTAGATTTACCATAATAAAATATACATAAAATTTGGGACCCCTTGCAGGGGGGTACCCCCCATAAAACCCCCATGCTTACCTATCAACAGTAAACCTTATGTAATTGTAAGGTTGAGACACATTTTCCCAAAACATGGTTCACGCATGGGAGTTCTCTTTATCACACCACAAGGGGATAAAATCCCTAAGTCCTACAAGATAGCACTCTTGTGCACAAATAACATTGCAGAATATGAAGCTTTGTAGACAAGACTTAGGGAGGCTATAAAATAGAAAATCAAGCACCTGTATGTCTACGGAAATTCTCAGTTTATTGTGTAACATGCCAATGATGAGTAAGAAACAAAAGATGAAAAACTTGTTCCATACAAAAAGATGGTTGATAGTTTTAAGGAGTAATTTTATGCCATCATATTCTAGCAGATTCTACTGATTCAGAACAAAGAAATTGATGTAATGGATATCATTGGATCTCTCCTTGACATACCTAACAATGTGCATCACTGTGATTTCTTAGTGGAATAACTTTGTATCCCCACATTCAATGTCCCTGAATCTAAGCTCGTATGTGAAATTATTGGTCTTGATTCACCTTGGTAAAAAGACATACATAATTACTTACATGACCAAATCCTTCCCCCTGACTTTTTGAATAATCAATGAAAAACCTTTATCCGACAAGCCTCTAAATATGTTATCATCGTTGATACCTTATACCGTTATAGTTTAGATAGTAGTTTGCTTAGACGTCTCAACACAAAAGAAGCACAAATGGGCTTACACAAGGTAAATGATGGTATATGCAGAGCTCATTTTAGTGGTCCTACCTTAGCTAAGAATCTCATGAGGATTGGATGATATTGGCCCACCATAGAATGTGATGCATACCATTTTTTTAAGAAATGTCGACAATGCTAGATTCATGGAGATCGTGTTCACATGCCAGCACAGGGACTGCACCTGATTGCATCACCATGTCCCTTCTCTCAATGGGGACTTGACCTTGTGGGAAAGATTCACCCTACCTCTTCTAATGGTCATAAATTCATCATTACTGCAACCCAATATTTTAAGAAATGGATTGAAACTATTCCTATGACCTACATCACCGGAAAAAAAATTGCTAATTTCATCCTGAACTACATCATATGTCGGTATGGTGTTCCCCTTTCTATTGTCACAGATAACGGTCATCCTTTGAAGAACCAGGATGTTTAGGAATTATGTGAGAAGTATCATATTTAGCATCACTTTTCCACTGTATTATCCCTAGGGTAATGGTCAAGTAGAGGCATCTAATAAAACCATCATAAAAATCCTAAAGAATACCATCAATGATGTTGGTTGTGACCAACATATACAGTTGAATCCAACCTTATAGGCTTACCATATGATCATTCATACTCCTACTGGTGCTACACCATATTCCCTCATCTTTGGTTCAGAAGCCATCCTTCCTATCGAGGTTGAGTTATCATCTCTTAGAGTCTCCATGTAGTAGTTCATTAATGATGAAGACTACCAGATATCAAGAGTACATGAGCTAGATCTATTGGATGAGAGATGAAAAAATGCATTAGTCTATCTACAGGCATATCAAAATTGTCTCTAACATAGCTAAAACAAAAGGGTCAAATTTTGACACTTTGAGATCAATGACTTGATCCTGAAAGAGAACCCAAAGACTCAGTTGGATAAAGAAAAAACAAGAAAGTTTGAATCTAATTGGTTGGGTCCTTATATTATCACTACAGCATATGGGTCCAGCGCTTATCAACTTGCTACTCCTGAAGGTGAACCGCTACTTGATCCTGTCAATAGTATGCACCTTCGCAAGGAATATACATGATTTTTGAAGATCTCATATCCAAAAAAAAAAAAGTAAAGAGAAATAATTTGTCCAATAGTGAAAACCATTTTGGTGGTGTTTTGGATAAGTACCATGGTGAAAACCTGGCGAATAGATCCCATGTGTAGTAGGTCATTTCTCTACCATCTATCATCATTCCATATGATTTTGCATTCAATCAATAATAAACTGAGCATAGGATCCTTCATAATAAACTTTATCACCCCTCTCATGGCCTGAGAATGATTGATATTTTGTGTCAATCACTTTCCATATCCATTCCTTCCATAATAACTAGTCCTATACTTGATTGGAAGAAAATCCTCAACCTAGATTTTTAGATGGATCTTTGACATGGTATCAAAGGATATTATCACAATCACTTATCACAATCCATTTTTCATAATAAATTATCCATAATCCACCTTCGATAATAAAGTATCCCTTGTTGCAATTGACATCTAATCGAACACAAATAGGGTATCATAAAGAAAATTGAGCTTAAGAAATCATGAAACAACAAACAAACTATCAAACTAGATTTCAACCTAGCTGATCAATTGCCTACTTTTCTATCAACAGAACCTATCTTTATCATCTATCATTTTGTCTTAAATAAATTATTGCATTGTCAAAACCAGACTACCCGTCTTACAAAAAATGTTCCACTCCTGGGATCAGACATGATCCTTAGCATCCAATTAAAAAATCATTCACTGTTGGTAAGAAGATCTTGTAGAGGAGGAGATTCATTACTCCTAATCCTCTAGGACAAAGAAGAGTCTACAGGGAGTGAATTAGTCTCAACTACCTCAGGGAATAAGCTCAAGTGATTAGGACGGGCAAAATGGATTTTTTTACAATGTTTTATGTTTTAGGACTATTTTAGGAAAAAGAACTTCAAAATCCAAAAGAGCAAGCCTCGGAGGTCTCGGGGACTAACTAGCTAGCTCTCGGCTAGAGGATGACAACACAGTGCGCGGACGTCCCCACAACATGTTGTGGTCTCATACGGACTAAAAACAAATCAAGTCTCTAGAAACTCACAAGGCCTACCGACTACTCAAAAAATAAAGTTAGATAGTTTGAATAAACTAACAGAATAATAGAAATAAAGAAAAGTACAAGAAAAATACTAGATATGTAAGTAAATAAATTATTGAAATAAGATGGTGAGAGATGAAAGAAATAAGAAAACTCATGGAAGGTCTAGTGCTATGAAGCTTCTTGCAAATCTCCATGTGAACAACCTACACACGCAAAAACAATGAAAAGTGGGGGTTGTTTTGGGGATTGCCTTAGTCAAACCCCCATTTTGGTGTTTCCACCTCCATGAATAGCTAAAGAGACAATGAGATAAAGAATTAGACAATAGAAAATGTAGAATGACAAGATAAAGAAAGAGAACATGCAAGATATCAATATACTATCAAATAAATGTGATAATACCAATGAGAAAGTGTTTACCCTCCCTTCAACGAGCTTGGGAAGCCAAAATATAGTGAAACACTTGAGAGAGCTTGAGACAATTACATAGAGCCACGAACGTGCAAGAAACTTGAGATAAAGTAACGTAGAAGAGCTTGAGAAAGCAAGAAATCAAGAAGAGAATGAGAGAATGAGAGAATGAGCTAAAAGAGTGAAGTTATATTGAATGGAATGAGAGAATGAGTTGCAAGAATTTTCAAGTTAGATTGAATGGAATGAGAGAGTGAATGAATGAGAGGAAAGAATATGAGTTTGAATGAAGAATTGCATGCAAGAGGGTCATTTTTGGGCATGCATGTGATTGCAAAGGTGTTACACTTTGCAAGCAGGCAGAGTTGTAATGTCCCAATGGCCATATATAGTATTAGGAATATTGTCTGGACGTTAACGCAGCCCATAGACATTTGCACATCACAGAAGTGTCCCCGATAGAAATTCCCTCAATGACCAAAAGTGATGGGGTCAAGGACAAAAATGAAGACGGGGAAAAAGGAGATTAGCATTATCGTCTTTATTAGGCTAAAGTGAAGGCTATGTAATGTGAAATTGCATTGGAGTGCAATTTATGAAATTACAAATCTAAACAGTTGTTGACTTATTTGGTCTAGTTAGTCTTATCTTTTTATCTGATTTATCATTTGTCATGTTCTTATGCTACTCGATGACATCCACAAGAGATTAGAGGAGCGATGATGGATCATGATTGTTTCTATTGATTGTTGTTTTTGGTTTGTCTTGACAATATTACTAGGGCAACTAAGCTCCTTGTGTTGGCATAATCTAACATATTATTTAATTTAAAGGTCAGCTAATGCTTTCTTGCATCAGGATCAACATGATTTGTGACTACTTCCTCATGTTCTATTTTACCGGTATGAGTCATTACACTCCTTGTTTGTTGTGTCTTAGTCCTGACAATGAATACTGATTTCACCAAGGTTTTTTTGGCAAGAGACACTACACAAGTCATCTGATGTTGTCATTGATGGAAACCCTAGTCAATAATCCCATCCACATCTATGTAATTGCTTATACCGAAAGTCATATTCAAGAAATGTATCTGACAGAGTTGTGTATATCGACTCATATGTAATTTTTTGTTATCATTTTGTGTTGTGGATCTCAGGGAAGGTATTCTAATGGATGAACTATCTTATCCTCGAATCATCGGGGTTCGCATTGATTGGTGTGTAAGTTAGAAGATTCGGTGTATTGATTTTCAATCTAACAGTACATAAAGGCCAACTAAATGTGTGTAGCATGTTGTGGATCTTTGAGACATAATTGCTTAAGGTGTTTCATGTTTGAGACATGTTGTTTTGGGTCCTCACTATGTTTTGGCTGACATTGCTTGATTCGCATTGATAATTGTCCACGGATTCAACTGACAGTTTGTGCACGTTTTATATTTTATTTAAGCCGACATGAAATTGTTCTAATCTCTAGTGGTGGATATATAACTGATCATTCATATCATTTTCATATATGTTGTGATATGATGTGAGAGTTAGAATGAATATAGATCGATTGTGTGTAGTTTCATTTGAGCAAAATAAAGATTTGTGATCTGAATTAAAGCAGACAGAGTTTTAAGAGAAGAAGCAGATAAAGTGTGAAGAATGTGAATAATGTGCTTAATCAGAACTATAATCAGGCATTAGTAGATGCTATTTCATAGTTCATCTACTCTAGTTTCTTTCTAGATATGACTGTAAGACAGTGAGTCTTCTTTTGGGCAGCAATCCCTTTTGTATTTGAGCAGTGGGCTCTAGGCAGTGTGCCTGAATACATGCGCATTCCTTTTGTAAACACTTATATTGAGTATACTCAAATTGTGGATTGACCTCCACCATGGTGTTTCCCCTAACAGGGTTTCCACGTAAAAATCCTTGTGTTATGGTGTTGTGGTTACTTGTCTTATGTTCTTCCATCTTTCTTTTGGTTCAATGCTACAAGCGGATTAAAGATCAAGTTAATAAAGTCAAATTTTGTAGAGCACTGATTCACCCCCCACTCAGTGTTCCTTGATTCCAACAATTGGTATCAAAGCCTAGTTCCTCAGGAGAATTTTAATAGCTTGGGGAAGATCCAGTAAGGTGATTCAATGGATTCTGGCCGTCTTCATCAACAACTTTTGGTGGCACTAGATTATCTTGATCAGTCCAAATCTAAAGTCAGGGAATTGCAAGCAAGCCTCGTGAATGCTAAGAAATTCATTCAATCATTGAAAGATCAAATCAATAAGTCTATGGAAAAGAGAAAGGAACTATGTGATAAGATCAACCAAAAAGAGAGCAAAAGCATGGAAGATGAACACCTAAGTCAAGCCTTGAAGGAAAAGAAAGAAGAATGTGAAAAGCTCACCGAAGACAATATTGTCCTAAAGCATGAGATGGAATCTATTGTGATGAGGATGACCAAGGAGATTGAAGATAGAAAGAAGAATGAAGATAATCTTACTCAATCCTTGAAAGAGAGATCTGATTAATGTGGAAAATTCAATTAGCTAGAGTTTGAGTTGCAACAATCCAGAAACAATGAAAAAGAGCTTGAAAGACATATTGTTATTCTCATGGATGAACTTGCTACTGCAAATTAATACGAGGAGAAGTTCAAGATTAGCTCAGCTAAGCTTGATGAGCTGATTCAAGGTCAAAAGATTGTAAGTGACAAGCAAGGTCTTGGATATGAGAAAGGCGAAAGCTTTGGATCTGGTTAAAGGAAATTTAGGTCAGGTAATCAGACAAACAAAGCTAGAAGGTATCCAGTAAGATAACCCAATGCTCAAAAGTTCAATGGATATTATTTTTTTTGCAATAAATTTGGTCATATGGCTTCTCAATGTAGAAGTAGAACCAGTCCATCATTTTCTGGTCAGTGTTTCAATTGCAAATAAGTATGGTCATAAGTCAATTGAGTGCAAAAATATGTCAAACAACTTTTTCAATAGAAATATCAGATGTTATGCCTGCAATAGATTTGGCCATATTGCTAACCAGTGCAGATCAAGATAAAATCAATGGAATAACTGGTCTAGACAAGGAAATGTCGTGTGCTATAATTGTAGCAAATCTGGTTGATGAGTCTAGTTTTTGGGCTAGCTATGGGTAGAATCTATATTCTACTTGTTGAAGCTACCATGGACTTTGATATTACATGTTGATACTTTTTATAGTTTCTCTCAAACCATTAGACATTTGGGTTTAATTCCACTTCTGCCAAGTTTAATGATATTAAACTATTATGTGGACTATCTATATTAATATTACATGTGGTTAATGAATTTTCTTTAAAGGTGGTTATAGATATGCAATTATTATGCGTACTGACATTGCCATACAGATATGATTGGGAATGTTAAGTTGAGAAACATAGTCGCCAACTGGACACGCAAAGGAAATGTACGAAGGTCAACTAAGGATGATAACAGGAGATTCCTATGACAGCCACATATAACTGCCTTATGCCAATCTTTAATGATATTGAGCAATGTGGGCATTACTACAGTGTTCGAATCCACGTTTGGGCATGCATATCTGAACGGATTCCCCTGCATGTGTAACCGCTCTACCACTCTCTTCTCTGCTTTCCCTAAATGGCGTCCTCTCAGTTAGTGGGAGTTGATCGCCCTGTTTAGTTGATAAATAAGGTTGGATCCTCCTTCTCAAGGGGTTTTTTATCGCCAAGCTATTGTACAATCTGATAATCAGACATACTCTTTTGTATTTGCACTTTCCAATTAATGAAATAAGATTTTGAGTTGAGTATCTGAGTTTGCATTAGTTTTAGAGGATACTCATCCAAGGGGGCCCACTTGGTGAGTAATATGTTCCTTTAGTTTATTTAAATTAGTATTAGCCTCTATTTAGTCCTTAGTTAAGAATCTGGCACCGATTGTTCCTACAACCACTAAAATTCCATTATGTGACTATTCCTGCAGCCAAAGCAGGTAGTGTAGTTTCATGTTTGCGTCTCAGATTTCCATTTTTTTTTATACATATTCAGTTTAAGTTTTATTGTTGAGTAGTGTTCAGCATTTACTTTATTTCTCTCCATGCAATTTACTTTTAGTATTAATTCTCTCTTAGTTGTAGAATGAAGGTGACTACTTTGAAGTTCCTAGTGCACATACTGTGCTGACCCATTTCAAGTTCATGTCCCTGGCTTGACAATTTAAATGTACCAATCTCTAAATCGTGGCTATAAAGGCTTAGTTATTGAAATCATTGTAGGAGGCCGACTTTTTTGGCACCGTTTTTGGGGATGGTGTCAAACTAGGGAGTCCTTTGGAGTCATTGATAGTTTTTCTAAAGTATTTCTAGAATTTGCTCTTAGTATTAGAGTTATGATCCACTATTTTTCCCCACCCATTATTTGTGTGAGTTAGCTGATACTGAGTTGATACCACATGCATAGAAGAAGAAGAGATTCCTATGGGAGATTCCTTCCTAATAATCCAAAGCCATTTCAGCTATTAGACCTTCCAAATCTGCCTAGAAACAAGGAAGAAGAAGAGACACACCCCTGTGCTGATATATTCCTTGACTTGACCAGTTTTGAAGTTTCCCTTGAAGATAAAAATCCAGTTGAGGAACCCTTTATTTTGGAACTTCATCAAGTAGGTATGGTTGATGCAAATGGAGGCAGGCCCAACAACCAGCTTTTCCTTTTCCCATTACTCAACAGAACAAAGTAGATAACCTCAAGAATATCCCTACTTCAGTCCTTCCTAAGTTCTATGGAATTGTCACGGAAGATCCTGATACATTCTTGTTTGAGTTTTACATACTCTACAAAAGTTATGATTATACCACTGATACCCACAGATTTAAGCTATTTCCTACCACTTTGAAAGAAACTATATTGAGATGGTTTGTGGGCCTTGGTAGAAACACTGTGGTGACTTGGGAAGATATGAAGACAAAGTTCCTTGAAAAATATAAGGAGTATTGCAGGGGTAGTGACATGAGAGGAAGTGACATTTTCAGAATGTAGCAAAAGGAAGATGAGAGCCTAGAGGATTTCATTTCAAGGTTTTTGTTTTGTCTACAGAAATCTTTACATCATACACTCAATGAAGACTCACAAAAGTTACTTTTCCTAAGAGGAATTAGCAAAATTTGTACTAATGCCTTGGACCTGATGGCAGGAGGACATATCACTCAAGTTCCTTGGGATGATATCAAGAAGCTATGCCAGAACTATTCTTGGGTAGTTTCAAAGAAAGGAAGAGCTTACCAATCCTTTATGGGTAAGTCATCCACTAGTGGAGTCTCAAGAATGGAGATTACTAATTTGTTGGCAGATTTCAAGCAAGATATCATCAACAATCTAGCTACTCAGTTGGATACACTTCAAGCTAAGAAGAAACATGAGGAGGCAGAGGCAATGCTGACAGAATATTTCCCTCATTGTATATAGAAGAAGAAGGACTGCAGATGCAAAGTGATAGCCAACATTGATAGTAAGCATATTCCACCTAAGTTCAAACCAATTCAAACTAAGGAAGACCAAGTCTACTTTGTTGCATAGAAAAGGCCATGGGCTTCAAAACAAGGTATGCCACCAAATCCATTATCTTTTGTTGGACCATATTTCAATTCTTATTCATCTGGTAACCAATGGCAACCCCCCTATCCATCCAACTATGGAGGATATCCACCACAGTCTTGGAGTAACCCTCCAAATTCTTGGTCCAATTATCAAAATTCCTCACCTAAGTGGCAGCAACCTTAGGGGAATTGGAAGCAATTTCAAGAACCTTGGCAACCACCTCTAGGAAACTGGTAGAAAACATCTCAATGGAGAGGTGGCTAGCAATGGCCAAACTAGACAACCAGCTACATGCAGCCATCTTCACAACCCCAACAACCTACTATAATTCCCCCTCCTGCTAATCCAAGTGCAAATGTGCCCAAACCTACTCAATTACCAGCCCAACCCACACCCAATCCAAATAATAAACCACAGCAACAACCTGTATATTCTTCTGATCCAAATCAATTTTTTGCATATGTTGTGAGTTTAAGTGACATACGTCTGTGTTTAGGAACTACCTTGTCAACTCCTTCCACCCCCATTATCACTGAGCTTCCTATGGAAGAGCAAGAAGAATCTCTAACTGATCATGTTCATCCTTGTGCACCTAAAAATCCTACTCTTGTTCCAACCATGCCAACAGTACAAGAACCACCATTCCCCCAGAGATTGGAAGTTGCCAAACAAAAAGAAGACAAGGAGGAAACTAGTTTTGATATTCTAGATCAGCTAAAGCATATATGTTTCCAGATCCCCCTGTTCCAAGCCATAAAGGGTGTTCCTATATATGGCAAGGCAATTAAAGAAGCATGTCTTAAGAAACCAGGCATAAAAAAGTACCCAACTACAATTCATGTAGAAGGCCAATTGGCTGACATCATGCTTGGAAAAGTAACTATCCCCAAGTACAATGATCTGGGTAGTCTTGTGGTTGAAGTTATTATAAATGGGATAAATATAAAGAATGCCTTGATTGACTTAGGCGCAACAATCAATGTGATGACTAAGGACATCTTATAGCAACTAAACATTGCAAGCATGAGATCCACGCCTACTTTCCTGCAGCTTGCCGATAGTTCCACTATCAAGCCTGACGGCATAGTAGAAGACATTGTGGTAATTCTAGACTCTTAAGAGTATTCAGCTAACTTCATGGTTCTTTCCCTTAAAGATACACTAGGCGGGTATCCCATTATCGTTGGTAGGCCATGGTTAGCAACTGTAGATGCTTATATTGGATGTCGGTCAGGTGACATGACCATTTCTAATGGTAGGAACACCAAAAAGCTTGTTCTTTATCCTCCTGCTCAGCCATCTCATGATGTGGATAATTTTGTATGGCCACATATCGATGAAGAGGATGAAGTGAACTCTGTGGCGCAGCTCATGATGCTAGGAATAAATCCTTTCCTCCAGCTTCAAGATAAAGATGAAGTGTTATCTAGTATTATTCAAAACCATTGTCAGATAGAGGAGACATCACCCGCTCATGCGTCTAGTCCTGTTGACCTCATGCAAACACTTTTGTCAGTTATGTCTGATCTTCCAGTAGACAGAATTCCTATAGCTACTCTTCCAACAAACAAACTTGCTACAGCAACAGGTATATTTCACACGATGTTGCCACCTGAACTCAAGGTACCATGTATTAATGAATAACTATGATAGAGTTAGTTACACAAGTACAGGTGTCTGAATGATGATATCTGAATATCAATAGTAAATTGAGTGAGGGACAACAGCTGACATTGGAAAATTTGTTGAAAGCCCATCAAAAAGAATTTGTCTGGGATTAACATGATATGAAGGGACTGGATCCAAAGCTCTACACTCATAGGATATATATCAAAGATGAATGTACACCTGTAAGGAAACCACAAAGGAGAATCAACCCTACACTGAGAGAAATTGTCAAAACAAAGTTGCAAAAGTTACTAGATGTAGGATTTATCTACCCTATTTCAAATAGCCAATGGGTGTCTCCATTGGTGATTGTGCCCAAGAAGGGAGGAAAATGGCAAGTTTGTGTTGACTATAGGGAGCTCAATGCTACTACTAAGAAGGACCATTTTGTTAGAGTAATAATTTATTACGCTTAATTAATTATATCATACTGGTTAATTAATTAAGTCACTTATTCCTCTAGTTGCTTAAGCTAAAATTAGGCACATTAATAATTGATTAATTATTAAGTGTGCACACTAGGGTTTCATTTAGGGTTTCCCTTTTAGGGTTTCTTGATCTCCTTCATAAGGATTGATCTCTTTGTAATATGAGATTCTCATAATGCATTTTACACTTTGAGGTTTGCAGAACATCTTGTTGGTTTTGCATGTCTTTTTCATGTGACAGGTATCCATTTGCATGCAGGTGATCTTGGATTCTAACATGGTATCAGAGCTCCAGACCTGTCGCTGCCTGTTCGTGATCTGAAGATATGGCTTCTCAGTGAGTTTCAAGTGCAAGGGTTTCCATAGGCATCGTTTTTCTGTATTTGTCTCAGGTTTATCATTATTCCAGATTTGGCCCGATGGGTCATTTGGAGGTTACTTGGATATTTTGACAGTTGGGAGAGTGCAACTTGCATCTTTGCACTTCGTTTTCAGTGATACATCATTCAATAATCGACTGCTGCTTCATAGATTCCAGCGTTGTTCCCATTTGGAGTTTTCGAGTGTTCTGTGGCATCGGGTCTGCTGTTGCATCATTATGATTCCGATATGGTTTCTTGTAGACATAAGTATCTCACCTTGCTTGCCAGATTACGGTTCCAATGTTACTCTACAGTGTTCTTCCAGTGCTTCTTTGCAGCATGTCATATCATTGTAGGGGGGTTTTGTCCCACTGGGTTTTCCTCCTCTACCTCTTTCTTGCATTTGTAAATGGGTACCTGATCAGGCCTAGTTGCCGGGACCCATCTTTTCTTGCATGCATCTTATTCTAGTGTTTTAGCTTCTTCCTAAGTTCATCTTAAGGGGGGGTGTTAGAGTAATAATTTATTACGCTTAATTAATTACATCATACTGGTTAATTAATTAACTCACTTATTCCTCTAGTTGCTTAAGCTAAACTTAGGCACATTAATAATTGATTAATTATTAAGTGTGCACACTAGGGTTTCATTTAGGGTTTCCCTTTTAGGGTTTCTTGATCTCCTTCATAAGGATTGATCTCTTTGTAATACGAGATTCTCATAATGCATTTTACACTTTGAGGTTTGCAGAACATCTTGTTGGTTTTGCATGTCTTTTGCATGTGACAGGTATCCATTTGCATCCAGGTGATCTTGGATTCTAACACATTTTCCCTTGCCTTTTTGTCGATCAAGTCCTAGACTCTCTTGCAAGAAAGCAGTACTTCCCTTTTCTTGATGGATTCCGTGGTTACAATCAAATTCAAAATGTACTAGAAGACCAAGAGAAGACAACATTCGCATGTCCATGGGGGACATACTCCTATTGAGTACTTTCCTTTGGGTTAAGCAATGCACCTGCAACTTTTCAGAGAGCGGTCATCATCATATTTTCAGAGATCTCCCTTGACTGCATGGAGATCTATGTGGATGATTTTACCACCTATGGTTTTGATTTTGATGAAGCATTGGAAAATTTGAAGAAGGTCCTACAAAGATGTGAAGACCAAAATCTATCCATAAATAGTGAGAAGTGTTTCATAATGATGCAAGAAGGTGTAGCTCTTGGCCACTACATTTCCCACCACGGCATTCAAGTTGATCTTGAAAAAATTGAGGTAATTAATAATTTTCCTATACCTGCAAAACAAAAAGATGTTAGGAGTTTCTTGGGGCATGCAGGCTATTATAGGCATTTCATCAAATATTTTATCAAAATAGAAGCACCACTGTATAGTCTCCTGACTAAAGATGTTGAGTTCCACTAGACAAAAAGTTGTGATACAACATTTTCTAATGTAAAGATAGCTCTAACTCATGCTCCCGTACTTAAGGGTTTAAATTGGGAAATTTCTTTTCACATCCATACTGATGCCTCAAATTATTCCATAGGAGTAGTCCTAGGACAGAAAGAAGAATCCATTGAAAATGCCATCTATTTTGTCAGCAAAAACTTGCAGGGAGTTGAATTTAATTACACAGTAACAGAGAAAGAAATGTTGGCAGTAATCTATGCCCTGAACAAATTCAGGCACTATATAATAGGCTACCAGATCTTTGTGCACATTGATCATGCAGCCATTAGATATCTCATGAATAAACCTTTGATCTCAGGAAGGTTAGCTAGATGGTTGTTGTTGATGCAGGAGTTTGACATAACTGTAGTGGATAAACCAGGGAAGGCCAATGTTGTTGCAGATTTTCTTTCAAGGTTGACCACATCAGCAGACATTCAAGCCATAGATGACTCCTTTCCTGATGAGAATCTATTCTCCATTAGTGTGCAGACATCCTGGTATGCTGACATAGATAATTAGCTTGTGACAGGGAGAGTTCCTCCTCACTTATCTCCAAAAGAGAGAAGAGTTTTGATTGAAAAATATTTCCCTTTTTCATGGATAGTTGGATGCTTGTTTTATATTGGACCAAATCATGTTATGAGAAGATGTGTGAGAGAAGATGAGACCTATGAAATTCTACATCCATGCCATGATGAACCATGTGGAGGAAATTTTGCATCCAAAAGGACAACGATAAAAATCTTGAACACGGGATACTATTGGCCAACACTCCACAAAGATGCCAAAAGATATACAAGGAAATGTGATAGATGCCAAAGGATGGGTAGGCCAACCAAGTCAAATGGTATGCCACTCTATCCCCAAGTAGTATTCACTCCCTTTGACAAGTGGGGATTGGAATTTGTGGGACCCATTGATCCCCCATCAAATGGTAATTCTTATATTTTGGAACTGATTATGTAAATAAGTGGGTAGAAGTCAAAGCCATGAACCATGCAAGAGACAACAAGGTTGTAGAATTTCTTTATAAAGAAATTTTCACATGCTATGGAGTCCCCAAAGAAATAGTAATTGATCAAGGAGCTCAGTTTACCTCAACACTTGTTGTAGCACTAGTTAATGAAAATAACATAAGGCATAGAAAGTCTACTCCTTACCACCCTCAGGAAAATGGACAAGTTGAGGTGACAAATAGAGTTATTGAGGCCATCCTAACAAAAATAGTGGATATTCACAGAAAGGATTGGGCAAACAGATTATCAGAAGCAGTTTGGGCTTACAGAACAACCTGGAAGATAACTATAGGCTTCACACCATTTGAGCTACTGTATGGGAAGACCACCATGATGCCCATTGAATTCAAGCACAAGACCCTCAAAATTGCAGTAGAGTTGGGAATGGAAATTTTTGAGGCATAGAAAGAAAGGATCATGCAACTGAATGCATTAGATGAGATGAGTAAAATAGACTTGCACCATACTGAAGTTGTGCAGAGTCAACGAGTCAAATGGCATGACAAATTTATAAAAGAAGATAAATTTCAGTCAGGTGATTGGCCACTACTTTATGACTCACAGTATCAAGATAATGCAGGAAAATTGCAGACAAGGTGGCTAGGACCATATGAAGTTGTTGAGGTCTTTCCCAATGCATTTGTGCAGCTCACCACCATTGACCCTATCGGATTCAAATTACTCATCAATGGGCATCATCTCATATAGTATAGCAGGCCAGATTCCAAAGAAGAGTTCATGTAGTAGTTCATCCAACATGCAGCAACCGAGCACAGTTCCTACAATCGAGGAGTTCCTGCAGTCGAAGGTAGTGGACCTAGTGTCCCTCCTTCTGGCTAATTAAGGTATGCACTTGTCATAATAAAGACTTCTACTCTTGTAGAAGTCCATTTCTTCACCCATCCATCCATCCACACCACCTTTCTCTCTCTTCATCACCTCATTCCACCTCACACCATTCCACCTCATCATCATTAATTGCTCAATTATTTCTTAAAAAGTGAATGGTACTTTCTCCATGCTCGTTGCAATGAATCCTCTATGCAATCATGTTTGTACACATTTAGGGATGTGCGCATTAATTACATTCTTAATTATCTTTAAGAGAGTTTCATTTACTCACTGTATGTTAGTATGGATGTTCACATAATTTTAATCAACCCCCTATCAAATCACTGCTGCCATCTCGCATGTGTGGACACATGTCAAAATTTAGGTTGGAGGAGGGATAAGAAAGATGCAAATATATTTCCACATGTCAGTCCATGATTATTTGCGTCAGCAAATCTTGCTGAGCTGATTTGAAATTTCAAATAAAAGACAGCTTGCATATGTGATGTGACACTAAATTTTCATCACCATTTCCTTTCATCATAACTCCCTTTTATTACCATTTCTTGCCATTATTAACCCTGTCATAATCTTAAGATGCAAATGGTAAATGGTAAAAATAGAGTAAAGGAAAAATTCAGTTGACAATTTAGCTAGCAAGTGACCAGAGAGGAATTTTCTTACAGACAAGAACTACAAAAGGAAATTTTGCAGAGTAACAGATTGATTATAAACAATGGGAGGTGGACTCATTTGAAATAAGCCCTCAGTTCATGATTCTTTGTTACAAGATGCGCAGTGCTTGGCTGAATTTCAAAATTGTGGCTTGTTGGACTATTTCCTTAAACTGGACGATTTTGACAAAGTTATTGCATTGGAGTTTGCCCAGACATTCTTGGATGGAAAGGCCACAGTAAAAGGGTTGGAGGTCATAGCAATCGAGGAATGAATTGCAGAAGTTTCAGGGTTACCAGCTGACAATGAACCTTACCCTATTTCTAAGGACCCCAAGATAGCCAAGGCTATATTTACAATGCATGGTGATCCTCCACTCACTATTGACAAATAGGGTGCTAAAAGACTCTCTTTTCCTGAGCCATGGAAGCATGCAGCTGTATACATTATTAGATATATCACTTGTGAGGGTCGACTATCGAACCTGCATTCGGTGCATTTCAAACTGTTGAGTCATATGAAGCACGGGAGGAGGATTAATGTGCCCAATGTCTTGTACAACCTTCTCTCCATCATGGCAAAAGAAACTCAAAAAGGTAGGGACAACTCTATTTCCCACCATTGTCTCATTAAATTGTTGGTTGAAAAATTTCTACATGATGCAACACCTAGAATGGTTTGGGAGGATTTTATAAAAGTTGATCAATTTAGACCTAAGCAGTTACAACCTAGGGTTTCACCTCAAACACATAGGTCTAGCAAAAAATTAAGCATGGATGAAGACACCCCTGGTGCTTCAACCTCTTGTGTTGACTCTAGTGTGAATCCTCCTATTGAAGAAAAGACTATAGATGTTAGTTCCTCTGATACCGAGCATGAAGAAGAAAATTCTTCATCAAATTCTGAAGATGATAATGTTCCACTTGACACTGTGATAAGAACTAGGGCACATAAGAGGGAAACCGAAGCAAGGGAAGGAAAAACACAGCCTATGCAAAAAGAGGCACCAAGTCCTAAGAAAATAAAGGTTAGCACTATTCATCTTGCAGCCAAAAAAAAACATAAGAGCCCTCTCAAGAAAGCAAAATCGGTTGTTGATATGACTTCGAAGAAAAACCCTGAGCTTGGTGGGACATTGTGTGGAAGCACTGAAGCTCCAATAGAGTAGTAAAATATAGAATAAGAAAATATATTCGATCAGGCAACAAAAATGACCCTGGAAGATCTTGCTGCCCTTGCAGAAGAAATTGAGATTCAAGAACACGAAGAAATTCAGGGGTTCTTGCAGCCAGACCAAGACCAAGAGTTCCTACAGCAAAATGAGGAAATAGATCAGGAGTTCCTACAACAACTACAAGAATGAGAAGAAGAGGCCCTGCAGCAAGAGGAAGAAAGATAAATTGTACCTCTACAGGTTGAACTAGTGGGATATCTTGAATCTATGCAGATAGTTCTATATGGGGAGCATCCGTCCATAAAAATCCTGGTAGGAATCCATAACCCTCCTAATTTTTCAATGCATGCAGCAATTTTGAATTTTTGGAAAGAGATGCAAAGAAGAGAGGAGGAATGGAAAAAGGAAAAGAAAAGACTGAAAAAGGAAATCCAAGAGAGGGATGAGATTATTGGGGAAAAGAATGAAGAGATTATCTTTTTGAAGGAGAGGGTGAGCGACATTGCAACCTTGGTGCCACAAATCCTAGAATGCAGAACCCCTCCAAGGGTTTATTCTCTACACCTAAAAGAGAAGTATCTCTCCTTTTAGTTGTCAATAATTATATCAGGTTTGAACCCCTCCATTGAAACTCCTACCAAATTTTTCAATGCTTACAAAATTGCCTCCCCTAAGCTGAAAAATTTATTATGTGAATTTTATTTACACAAATTTGTTGTAACTAAAGACCAAGACTGGAACCCACTGTTGTATGTGGGGGACATCCAATTGAGATAATTCATGTCTTGGGTACAAAATGACATTAGTTGGTGTGAACAATATAATGCTTATAAGGGGAAGGAATCCAATATTCCTCTGGCCATTAGAGCTAAATCAAGGAACCCCGAGGGCATTTACACAGACTAGAATAGAATGCTTTTTAGACCGATCTATGGTAATAGGATTATGCCTTGGATTGAGGTAGTTTACAGTGAGTATGAGGTGAAAACAGCAACAAAAGAGGACCCTATTAGAGGATACTTATCCCAGAGATGGAATACATTAAGTGATGAGCTAAAACAAGCTGAACCATATTCCATCCACAACTATGTTGTTGCAATCAAAATAATTGAAAGGTATATCCAGATTGGGAGAACAAAGGGATGAGAATGGCTTCCCCTGACTTTTCAGCCACCTATCCTCATGTGGCCTGTACCAAATTTCAAGTTCTACAGATATGACATTGTTGAGGAACATCAAATATGGAGACTTGACAAGTTAGGAGGATTCTACTGGAACCCTGATTCATCCACAGCAGATACTAATATTGGACAGTTATCAGTTGTAGATTTCAAAGCCTTGACCAAGCAAAAGCATAACTCTTCCCTTGCTAGAGGACCAGCAAAATGTTAGGTTGGAGGGAGTGATGAGTCTAGTTTTTGGGGTAGTTATGGGTAGAATCTATAGTCCACTTGTTGAAGTTACCATGGACTTTGATATTACATGTTGATACTTTTTATAGTTTCTCTCAAACCATAAGGCATTTGGGTTTAATTCCACTTCTGCCAAGTTTAATGATATTAAACTATTATTTGGACTATCTATATTAATCTTACATGTGGTTAATGAATGTTCTTTAAAGGTGGTTATAGCTATGCAATTATTATGCGTACTAACATTGCTATGCAGATATGATTGGGAATGCTAAGTTGAGAAACACAGTCACCAGTTGGACACGCAGCAGAAACGCACAAAGGTCAACTGAGGACGATGGAGGGAGATTCCTATGACAGCCACATGTAACCGCCTTATGTTGATCTTTAATGATATTGAGCAATGTGGGCATTACTGCAGTGGTCGAGTCCACATTTGGGCATGCATATCTAAACGGATTCCCTTGCATGCGTAACCGCTTTGCCACTCTCTTCTCTACTTTCCCTAAATGGCGTCCTCTCAGTTAGTTGGAGTTGACCGCCCTGTTTAGTTGATAAATGAGGTTGGATCCTCCTTCTCAATTGGTTTTTGATTGCCAAGCTATTGTACAATCTAATAATCATACATACTCTTTTGTATTTGCACTTTCCAATTAATGAAATAAGATTTTGAGTTGAGTATCTGAGTTTGCATTAGTTTTAGAGGATACTCATCCAAGGGGGGCCACTTGGTGAGTAATTTGTTCCTTTAGTTTAGTTAAATTAGTATTAGCCTATGTTTAGTCCTTAGTTAAGAATCTGGCATCAACTGTTCCTACAGCCACTAGAATTCCATTTTGTGACTATTCCTCCAGCCAAAGCAGGCAGAGTAGTTTCTTGTTTGCTGCTCAGATTTGTATTTATGTTATGCATATTCAGTTTGAGTTTTATTGTTGAGTATTGTTCAGCATTTACTTTATTTCTCTCCATGCAATTTACTTTCAGTATTAAGTCTCTCTTAGTTGTAGAATGAAGATGAGTACTTTGAAGTTCCTAGTGCACATACTGTGTTGACCCATTTCAAGTTCACATCCCTAGGTTGACAATTTAAATGTACCTTCATGATGGTTAAAATGGATATTCAGGTTAGATGTCCAATCTCTGAATCGTGGTTGTAAAGGCTTAGTTATTGAAATCGTTGTAGGAGGCCGACACTGATCACATTGTAAGATTATGTAGAAGCGGGAAGGGTCCGGTGAACAAAGGGAAAAATATGCAAAAGTATGATAAGGGAAAAGGAAAAGTTATTGTGGATGAGATCAAGAATCAAATGAAGAAGACATGGGTGAAGAAGAGTGTTTCTAATGCAGGAAATGGATCAGCACCAGAATCTAGTACTGAAAATTCCTCTAGGAGCTAGTCTAAGACCTCTTGCCTAGGGGGAGCTCTCAAGAAAATCTTTTACCCCCTTGTCAATAGTTGGTACCGGAATGTGGTAAATTGCAGCGATTGTGTTAATGATCTACAGATATTTTGGAACACTTATGGAGAAAGTTTATGCAAAATTGAAGGTTCGTGGAGAATTTTCTTTCATAGATTATGAAAATAGGGTATACATAATACCTAGGGTAAAAGCATTTATTGCGACAAAAATTTAGGTGTGTGAATGATAAAAGGTCACTTCTATTCCTCATTTTCCACTTTACACTTTGAGAAGAAGAATGTTGGAGAGCTCTGCAAGTGAATTTTGGCATGATACAAGTCTGAAGGTCATTCGATGAACAAACTCTAATTCGGCAAAAAGGTATTTATCTACGAAACTTGTCAATTTGAAATTTCTGGAAATGGCTACTTCGTTAGTCATTGATATTAAGGATAGGCCCTACCCAAAATTCAAATGGCACCCATTGAAATCCATTGAGACAGAACCATTAGGTGTATTTTCTTCAATTCCGTATGGTGTTTTGCACATTGAAGATATTAGAGCATACATTCATTCAAATATTGAGGAGTTAGGAAGCTCCCAATTCTTAAATCTGTACACAAATCACATTGTGAGAAGATTTTTGTGTAAAGCCTGAATTTAAGACTTTGGAGGAGAATAAATTCACACAAATTGTGAAGTTTCCCGTGTTTGATGAAAATGAATGTGTTTGGTACATACTAAGTCGAGTGTATGTTGAGTTCATGTGGTTAAATCAGCCCTTCAAGATCACAAGAGAAGCTATAAGTATTGTTACTAGTCTGAACTCAACCAGTGGGTTGCCCACATTGAAATCTATGAAGAACCGAACAGTCACTGAGGCAACCGGTTCCAATTTCGACAGAAGAGCCATGAAAATTATTGACATCATTGAATTGGATGTAAAATTTTCTTCTATGGTTATTGGATATAAAATCTATCACTCCAACCAAGATAACTCTGTATCTGGTACTGCAATCTATGCAGCTTATCAAATGGTCAAGGAAAATGCAGAATATGACCTATGCAAGTTACTCTGAAGCCAGCTAATTGAAAATATTGGAAAAATCAAGAAGGACAAGAACATTTTCAAGTATGGAAATTTAATTTTGTGTCTATTCTTCTACTTCATGAATGAAGTTCTGAGAGTTGGTAAAGTGCAATGGGAAAGTGGCAGACCTATAGCTATTCAAATCAGGGATATGTTATACAAAATTGGAGATATCAAAGCAAGGAAAATTGATGTCTGGGGCTACTTCAAAAACTTTCAAAGTGTAATGCAAGCTAGGGAAAGGGTTCCTAAGTCTATTGTGGAAAATTATAAAGACACTATTTGCTTCATGGTTGACATTGATCAGTGTTTGATGGAAGCAGCAAAACCTAGAACAGTGTGGATAATGCCTATGGGATATAAGGTTGAAGAACACATTTTGGAGTTGTATGTCAAACACTTGTTGAGTAAACCTCAAGATCCGATAGAAGAAAGGTTTGGTACCTTTGTTGAAAAGGCTATACAAGTGCATAACCAACTAAGGAAGCTTGTGATAGTCTGGAGAGTGAGAAGGGAAGTTGAAAATTTTGCATAAATCCTTGGCATATCAGTTGAAGCAGTGAGGGAAGCTAGGAAGAAAAGAGAAGAAGTTGAAAAAGGAGAGCCTACTAGAACTGAGTCAGCTAGTCTAGTAGCATCCTCTTCCAAATCTAGATCTACAAGGAGCTCTACACCCTCATCCAATCCTACAAAGAAATCGAGTGTTGTAAAAGTTCAAATCAAGACATCCGGAAGAGAAGGAAAGAGAAAGAAGGATAAAAGCACAAGAGTCTATGTTGCTATTGAAGATGATGAAGAAATTGAATCAGATGAAGAAGTCAAAGAAATCAAGCATAAGGGCTTAAAGGCATCAAAATTCTTTAAGGACAAGCCCTTCGATGAACAAAAAGGCAAGAAAAAGGTGAAAACTGATAAATCAATGCCGGTCAGAGAACTCTTGAAGAAGCTACAATAAAATATTTGAATATTTTCAATAAGACTCTCATAGAAATAATGTCAATTTTACCTAAAGGTTAATATGAAGTCTTAGAAATGAGGAGAGTAAATGCAAGAGCTAAAGAAGAACAAATGAGAGAACTCATACTTGCCAATCTATGTCCAGTAATGTCAATAAAAGAAATGGAGAAAATCCTGAATGAAGCTAAAAAGGAATTTAAGAGAAAATCAAGGGTGAATAAGCTTATGACTAGACAGACTGAGGGAGTGGCAAAAGACATTGAGAAAATTCTTAAGGCAGTTCTGTTGAAGAACAAATATAACATTGTGTTTGAAGAAACTCATGTTGAAGATGTTCCATCTGGTCTGAAAGTTCAAGATGTTCAGGTTAGTATGGAAACACTAAAAGAAGTCACAATTGAGGACACTCATAATCCTCTTAATATGGAAAATATTGAAGTTCTCATGGAGACTGAACCTCCTAAAGATATGTTAGCTGAAGAAGTAGAGATTCCCAAAGTCAAGCAAGAATCTAAGACTGAAGAAAAGAAGGTTGTGGCAAAGGAAATTGCTATGGAAGCAATAGACACTGCTAAGGCAGTAAAGAAGTTTTTAGAAGAACAATAGGAGGAGTTTGACCCTGAATTGGTTGAAGGTCCTATCAACTTGGCTACTCTATCTCCTATTCAGAAGCTGAAGGTAGCATCATTTTCTCATACCAAAGCAAGGGAAGAGATATTGAAATCTCACATTGAGGACAGTGAGTTGCTAAGTCTTGCATCCAGTATCTTGGAGAAGATCATGCCCACACATGTCAAGGATTCATCTGGTTCTCCCTTGGGTCAACTGAAGAAACTTATCAACCCTGTAAGTACTCACTTTGAGTCTCTTGAAAAGTCATCTGAGGAAAAGGTTCAAAAATAATTTGATGCAAACAGGTTCAGTAGATTGAAGTGTATGATTGCTAATGATAAATCATTATTAGCTATCGATGAAAAGAAAATTCAAGATGCATTATCTGAAGGTGGAAATATTTATAGGTCATTTTTATCTTTGTCAAAATTCACTAAGGTCACTTAGAAGAAAATTTAGGAATATGAGAAACAGTTAGTAGATATTTCTCAAACCTTTGATCCCAAATTTTGAAGCATGAAAGAGATAAAATTGTTGAAAGGGTATGTGAACTCATAGGACTAATTGGTCCTAAAATGGATATAATGCTTAGTGCATTGAAGGAAGCACAAGATGCTATGGTTGTCAGTGATTCAGAAAATCTTGAGTCAGCAGAGATGCAATCCTACTTATTATGTGGTCACATGACTATTTTGGAAAGTCTCAACTAGTTTAAGCCTGTTGAAGAACAATTTTGCAGACATATTCAAGTTCATGTGAGTTAGTAAACCATGTTTATACATATATAGTTTTGTATGATTTTTGGTATGTGGATTCCCATCTTTGTCATTGATGTCAAAGGGGGAGTGTGGGACAGTGAAAAATGTCATATGCATCTCAAGGGGAGTTGTGGATAAAAAAAAATTGTGAACTTCTATGGATTGCAGTGTATTCATGTTGGTACTAGTTCCAACACTTAGTCATTTTTCACTAAGTGTTTCCATCAATGCCAAAGGGGGAGATTGTTGGAAAGAGACACTACACAAGTCATCTAGTGTTGTCATTGATGGAAACCCTAGTCAGTAATCCCATCCACATCTCTATAATTGCTTATACCAAAAGTCAGATTGAAGAAATGTATCCGACAGAGTTGTGTATATCGACTCATATGTATTTTTTTGTTATCATTTTGTTTTGTGGATCTCAGGGAAGGTATTCTAATGTATGAGCTATCTTATCCTTGAATCATCAGGGTTCGCATTGATTGGCGTGCAAGTTAGAAGATCCAGTGTATTGATTTTCAGTCTAACAGTACAGAAACACCGACTAAATGTGTGTAGCGTGTTGTGGATCTTCGAGACATAATTGTTTAAGGTGTTTCATGTTCAAGACATGTTTTTTTGGGTCCTCACTATGTTTTGGCCGACATTGCTTGATTCACATTGATAATTGTCCATAGATTGAGCTGACAATTTGCGCATATTTTATAATTTGTTTAAGCTGACATGCAGTTGTTCTAGTCTCTAGTGGCGGATATATATAACCAATCATTCATATCATTTTCATATATGTTGAGATATGATGCAAGATTTAGAAGGAATATAGATCGATTGTGAGTAGTTTCATTTGAGCAGAATAAAGATTTGTGATCCGAATTAAAGAAGACGGAGTTTTAAGAGCAAAAGCAAACAGAGTGTAAAGAATGTGAATAATGTGCTTAATCAGAACTATAATCAGGCATTAGCAGATGCTATTTCATAGTTCATCTACTCCAGTTTCTTTCTAGATATGAATGTAAGACAGTGAGTCTTCTTTTGGGCAGCAATCCCTTTTGTATTTGAGCAGTGAGCTCTAGGCAGTGTGCCTGAATACATGTGCATTCCTTTTGTAAACACTTATATTGAGTATACTCAAATTATGGATTGACCTCCACCGTGGTGTTTCCCCTAACAGGGTTTCCACGTAAAAATCCTTGTGTTATGGTGTTGTGGTTGCTTGTCTTATGTTCTTCCATCTTTCTTTTGGTTCAATGCTACAAGTGGATTAAAGATCAAGTTAATAAAGTCAAATTTTGTAGAGCATTGATTCACCCCCCTCTCAGTGTTCCTTGATTCCAACAGGTTTGTCTCAACTTGGTGTATATGTATTCACTTGTCTCATATCAAAGATTTAGGCAAACGGAAACAAACACCGCCATTGCAATTCATGCTTTGATTTGCATACATCTGCTTCTCACATAAAAATGCTCTATGATGATAAATCATGCACTAATTAAAGATCAAAATTTATCCTATCAATTATACATCAATATCGATCCATTTCATTTTGATCAATCAAGCTTATTCACATCTAATATC
>CM021103.1:41374283-41388554 GCA_007115665.2 Sequoiadendron giganteum | reverse complement strand
ATTTCTTGCTAGTCCACTTATATGGTTCCATGTTCAATTTTGCATGCCAAATCAATTGCACAAATGTGATTATCAACTAAAGTAGAATAGTCAATTTGTAAATTTTAAGGTGTTTATCCAAACAAAGCTCTAATTTCAATTTCAATATATTTGTGATTCAATTCCTAACATCTTCAACAATATATTCATCCATCTAAAATCTAACTAAAAATGTATTATGAAATGTTGATGGTGAAAAATATTTAGAATTGAATCCCAAAAACTGTCTAAATCATTTTTTATGAGACTATGGAAAAACAAAAACCATATTTACCCTTTAAATTCAATGTCAATGTGAATGACATGTTTGTGCAAAATGATTTATCACTATTTTCAAACCCTGCAACGTGTTAGATGACCACTCTTGAACTGAAAAATTGACCGATCAACACATTGGTTGTTTTAATGATCTAAGACTAAAATGTATCCTCATAGTTGACCTTTTGTCTATGGAACAAACCTATTGTACAGAAAATCAATCTGAAGGATTATGTATTCTGAAAACTAGTTTGCCTTCACATTTGAATCTACAAAACAGAGGCTGATAGCATGAACAAACACTTTTGAACAGCTTACCAAGCAAGGATCATATTTTACTTGGTCAAACCATTGTTTCCAGGTTAGAAGTACTTACTAAAAGATTGGAAGACATGTAATGAATGCAAAAGACATTGTCCTAATTGAGGGTGATGTCAACTTTATGTTGGAATGTGATACTTAGAATTTGGAATGCATCAAGGATATTGCAAAGCCCAATCATGTAACTAGGAATTAGGAGCATGATACTATGGTAACAGCAAGAATGATTTGGAAAGCTGTTAAATCGAATCTCTCAATGAACTAGCAATGTTAACCAATACAACAAAAAGCTATTAAATTAGTGGAAAGTCTAGTCAAAGATAAATGGATTAAAAATTACCATCAATGAGATGGGAATGGTGACTTTTAGTACTTGACTTGAACAAACAACTTAAATGCATGAAAAACATTTAAGAATAGCTACTTGGAAGGGAATCAACACAACCCCAATAAAATTGAAATAGCAAGAAATCAGTTGACAATCTGATGACTGAGAATTGTCGGAGAATGCTTGAGATTTTGCTTCCAAAAGTCGAACTGAGAACTGGGGTAAAATGAGATGCTAAAACACTTAAAATCATGCTGTAAAACCAAGTAATCAAGTCACTCAAGCTAAAGTGTACAAAAGGTTAAAACTAGGGATATGAACTTTTCAATAGGTAAATTTATTTATCCGTTTAACATTTTTTCAGAGGATGTTTTTCTACAAAACAACTTATTGTGTTCCTAGAGGAATAAGAATGATAATGCTTGCCTAAGCAATGAGAACCATAACAACTAGAGCTTTGGTGGAGAGTAGCAGATCTTTAGTTGTCCATTTAGAGAAGCTTTGGAAAAAAGCACACGCCTTTGATGCCTCCTTCGAGAAAGTGCCTACCTTTGAAATAATTTCAAGGAATACCGAGTGAAGAAAACAATCAATTTGTGCCAGAACCATTAGCACAGTGAGCTTTGAGATTTTATACACTTCTTGCCCCGATGTCAAATGAAACAAGAACCCTGTTGGCCTATGTAACTGGTTAGATTGACTAGGTTTATATGTCAATGAGTTATGCCCTCCTATAGTTGCGTAGGTTAATTCAACCCCAAATATTTTCAGGGAAGTCCCCCCCATGGTTACAACGAGTTATGCCCTCCTATAGTTGCATAGGTTAATCCAACCGCAAATATTTTTATGGAAGCCCCCGTAGGTAGGCAGATAACTAAGTGCGTTCAACAAAATTGAAAAGCAGACAGATAGCAGAATGCAGTCCATAAGATCAAAATAAAAACAGGAAGATAGGAGTTCAATCTACAAATCAAAATCAGCAAAACAGCTCGAGGGTAATATTTGAAGCTTCAAATCTTTATTGGAGAAGCAGATGAAAAATGGTTCAAAGCAAAATTGCATCATCTCACACATGCCAGTTGCAGCATTAGAACCAGAGTCTGAGAAAGGCCAAGGTCACTTTGACTATTTAAGATCGGATAAACTATGCCAGAGTCTCAAGTGTTTCATGCCAAACTCCAAACTAGAAGATGTGATCTATTCTTATGCCATGCAGAGATCACTGCAAGTTTCCCTATCCAGGAAGGTATGTATTGAGATAACTTTTCCTCCATTTCTAATAAGGCGTGTGCTCATTGTAAAAATAGTGAAACATTCGTTGAATGATCAAATCTCACTAGGGCTTTTGTTGTAACCTTTCTATAATCTTAAGCATTGGCTATGATAGCAACATTTCTCATTACAAAGAATAAAATAGAAGCCTTTGCTGCTTGGTTTTTTCAACTTAAACATGCACAAAAAACAGGATTAATTTTTACATATCATGTAAAATCACTGAAAAATAGTATTACGTGTTATATCCCTATTAACAATTATGTGTTCAAATATGGGCAAAATATAAATAATATGATTTCTCTTGAACTTAACTTCCATGCTATGATTCGCACACATTGATCCTCACCTTCTGTATAAAGCAAATCTTCAAACCTGATTAACCACCATAAAGTAACTACCTTGTAATCTTAACATAACAAATATCTATCCACCTCAATATAAAAAGAAGACAGTCCTGTTTCCGTGAGAGCCAAAAATCAATAACATAATCACTATAATCCATGTTTAAAATGACACCACAACCACAATAGATATCTGCTTTCTTGTTAAGAGAAAGTACACTCAAATCTTAAGTCACACAGAGGCTACGAGCTTTCTAAGAAATGGTAACCTCGCATGTAACCTACAAAGAAATTAAGTACTCTGTTTCTCAAAACAATTACCTTGTCAGGCTCAAACCTGATTAAAATTACAACTGCACTAAATTAAATATACAAGATTCATGTATCAGCCATGTTGATGCAATTAATTAAATAATAATGCATCATGAATATTGCTCCCATCAGAATTGACTCCCAAGTATAATTCGTTTCAGATACATTAACATCCTTGGATTACAGGAAAATTATGAGGAATTCTATTTGATATACTGTGATAACCACTTAATACCTTCACCATATCCCATTTTCCTAACAATGCTGCACATGAAGACCTCAATAGGCCGCACATTAGAGTCTGCCAAATTGACCTTCCCCTTACCAGTGGTGTAATTTGCCAGGCCTAAGTAATATCGAATCTCCTCCTCTGATGCCGCATATGGAATGTCTATTTTGTTTCCTAAAATCAAGAAAGGCACAGTTGTGAGTGAATCATCAGAAAGTAATGCATCCAGCTCCTTTTTTGATTCTGCAAATCGCTCTTTATCAGCAGCATCAACAAGATACACAACGGCATCCACCTGCATTATGGAAAAAAAATTGCATGAGATGCCCCACAGCTCAGGGATTAAGATAGTCATAAAGCATACACCTTTGACCACAGCACTTGGCCTCAGCCCGACATTAAAGTGGTATTCATTCTCCAGAGATATTCCTCACAAATGACTGGGGAAGTCGTGTACAGGCTGTACATGTCCCCTCCTTGATAGTTGATACTGATATTCTATGGAAAGCATTTTTAAAATTTTACTTGTCTTTTAATATAAAAAGAGCATGAAGTCAACCGGTATGGTGAATGAAGAAGACAATATCGGTATGAATCTGCTTCCTCATCCTGAGTAGCACAATGACAAAACAAAAGCACAAATATATATATATATATATATATTCATTCTACAGCCCAATCCCTGCATCCAAAAGAGGTTATGACATGCTCCAACCATGCCATATTCCAAGCCATACACAACAAATGAAACCACAAATAATTTCACTAGTGGAGCACACTAGACTAGTATTATTATAAATTGTAAATACCTTAAATACATTTAAAAGACAACAAGAGATATCAGTCTCAAGGTGCTTATATTGAATTTGTCACATAAATTAGATTATCACATAATTATAATCAGTATTATTATATAATGTCTTCGTATAAATACTATTCAAATTATTATTAATTATCAAATTGATCTGTAAATGGACAAGAAGTTTGTGTTAAAGGGCTTTTGTTATCCACTCACTCCATTACAATCCCCTCCAGCTCCCATTGTAGTTACAAATCTTGGCATAATCCAAGCACAGAGTGGCAATAGTATCTTGGCAATAGCATCTTTACTTCAAATGCGTCAAACATATGATTTGTGCATTTTGTGAAGCTCAATACAGGATTAGCTACTTAAAGGAAAAGTACCATAGCTTTGCATTAGATTGCAGAGTTGGATGCAAGACGTTGTTATTCCTTTTTTAACAAGATTAAGTGCTTCAAACCCATTCTTAGGTTGTTTTCCACCTCTGTACAATATGTACAAATAAATATATACACATTTGCATGTATAATGGGGATGAGAGGAAATATATATAATCCTTTGGAGCTGATCCACATCAGCTCAATTGAATTTGATAATCTAGTGGTTGTAAAACCTGAAAAAATATCTCTGTTATTGTTAATCATGCATGTATATTCAAAAGGACCCATTGACTTCATTATAGAAAAAATTCACCATTTACGGCATAGTTTCTGAACAAATGAAACTTCTGGATATCAACTCAAGATTGAGCAGCCAATATTGGTGACAATAGATTGCCAATCTTTAATAAGAATATATATCTGTGACAGCTTATTGCCAAGATCTAGCCCATCCTTGTTCAGAGGACTAAGTTGAAAGTATGTATCGTTTGTAGGTAAAATACGGTCCTCTAAGCGATGCATAAGTGCTTGCAAATCAGTGTGAAGCACAAGGCCACAACAATAGTGTATGTGATGAAGATGATGAGGCTCAAAACCTATTCAATTAGTAGAACCCATGGGTATGGTCAAATTATTATAGATAAGTTAACAAAATGGTAGGTGTATCAAGATGTTCACTTACAAGTTAAAACCATCTCTCTTTATTTTATCTCAAATTTTAGACTTCTGGCCAAGTCAGTAAGATTTACAAATACAAATTAAATTCAACTTATGTATGCATCTATTGTCCTAATATATATATACCCTAAATTTGACCGATGATATTTATATTCACTTGAATAATAAAGTGTGCGTGTTAAAATGTGTCATGCTTGTATTGCCTTTATAAAAATAGAGCAATCAACAATCATTGTAAAAAAGAAGCCTAACTAGGGAAACTGCTCTGGATCTCTAGCCATAGAGCAGAAGATATTTGTACGTTCCACCTTGAAGACTATAAAAAGTATCAAAGATCGACGCTGCACCTGTGTACCTATATAGATCTTTAAGGAACCTAAGAATACAAGTTTCTAACGAAAAAAATCGTGTTAGCTTAATGGCATATCAAACTAAAATTAATATTCACAAAGTAAGATGCAAATCACCAACAAAAAATGTTTATGGCCACCGATTGCTGTAAACAAAAACAACCCAATTAACTACTCCCTACCTTGGCATAGTAATCTTTCCAGACTCTCCTGGCAATCTGATGCCCACCCAAATCAAACGCCTTGAACTTGATTTTTCCAATACTGAGTTCCTCAGATGTGGGATACTGTGTAGGCTGATGCTGCACTAGTCTCTGCCACACCAAACCCAAATCAAATAAGAAAACTGATTCAAAATTCCTTGACTCATTACCCCAGAAAAACAATTTTAAAATCCTTCATGATGGTCAGCAAAGCCCTTAACAATACCAGATCACAGTTCTAACATCCACAATCATCATCAAGCACAGCATGATAAATATGCCAATAACTCTAAGATCCAGAGCCAAACAATAGCAACTCAAATTTCAATGACAAGAGCACAAAACAGATACATCTAAACACCACCAAAAAACACACCTCATCTTTAAGCATGTGCAGCAAAGTGGTCTTCCCCGCATTGTCAAGACCCAGGAACAATATCTTCGCCTCCTTCTGCCACAGGCCCAGCGTGGCCAGAATGCTATAGAACCAATCGAATAGAAACATCTTTGACCCCCGTCCGCACAAACCCTAGTTACAGAACCCAAAATTGAATTATATTAGTGGCTCAAAACCAGCAAAATGAGACCGTAGTGTAGCTTAATGGGTGCCCGAATCTACAATCGATGTACCGCCAGATCGGGCGGCCCAGACAACCCCAATCAGCCCCTACAAAGCCAAAAAGCCAACGCAACGAGTAGAAGGAATCTCCGAACATAATAGAGCGGGTTCCACCGGAAGCAACGGGCCGAGCCGGGAGTCTGTAACGCATAAACGAGCGGCCGAGCGGGCGAGGTGACTGGCTGTTGCCAGTCCAAGTTTCGGTAGAAAACCTTCTATAGGGGGTCTCGATGTTAGATTGACGGGTTATTGGCGGTGCCACCAATGAGATTAGAAGTTGAGTTAGTTGAGCGTCATCGAACGAATATATGCCGTCGATCATTAAGTGGACGGCTGAGATAATAATACGATATTATTAAGCTCATTGGTTTTATAAGTCGGTCAGCTTAAGTTAGTGAGATATTAGTGGGGAATATGCGGCTTTTTAACTTTCTTGGCTTACTTTGGTTTTTTTTTTAAAGATTATATTTATTATATTTATTATTAAATTAGCAATTGGTCTTTCAATTCAATGGGCAGATCAATTAGAGTGAAATTGTGATAGAGAGTTAGATGCCGTAATCAATTTTATTATTAAATAAGAAATGGTATTAATATATACTATTATTTGTATTGAAAGGAGGTGTAATGGTTATGTCGATTGTAATTTATATAGAATGTCTTATAAATTTTAATGGAATTTTATAGTTGAATTCATAAGTACTTATTTAATGCAATATCATAAGTGTGTACCAATCATTATTAATCATTTAGGGGTCTTGATAGAACATTAGGTGGTGAGTCTTTGCATGAAAAATATTATTTACAAGTCTTCATAAAACATTAGGCAATGAGTCTTGACAGGGGCCATTGTAGCAATCTTGGATGTAATGATTATTGATATTTTGAACATTGATTTTTGTTGAGAATAGAATTGGGGAGATTGAACATCATCTAGTTGGTTCTACAGCAACTAGTAATATAGAATTAGAGCAAAGGAGGAAGTGTGATATATCTTTGTGTTATGAATTCATGTAATTGACAAATATTTGGATACATATTAAGTGCTAATATTTTTGTTATGCATAAAATAACATCTAAAATTGTTGTTGATCATAAACATAGTCTTGATATAGAAAAAATTATTTTACACAATAATTGTTTGTAATGTAAAAAATATTTGTTTTATTACCTTGATTTTATTTTAGTTGATGTTGACCTCTCCTAAATGAGTTTGTCATGCACCACTCCTTTGTCATTCATTTCATTCCTATGCATTGGAGTAAGATTTTTTTTAGAAGAATTATTATTTTTAGCTCATTTTAGTAGAAAGCTATATAGTGTGAACAATGTGAAGTTATTTTATTGTAAATATAGAGATATTTTATTCTGCATGTAATGTAAATCAACTAAAGAAAATATAAGTTGGAAGAGGACAAATCTCTTTTTTGTATTGGGTTATGATTCTCAAATGTCCACCTACACAACAAAAAGGTTTGAATGAATTAGTTAAGAAAGATATTTATAAGACATATATTATCAAATGGGGAATAAAAAATTAAATTGAAAGTTAATAATTTATGCACGATATTGCATCCATGGAATATTAAGAATACATTCTTGTTGAAATACAAAACCTGGATTCAAAAATATTTAGGTGGTGAATTACAACTACAGCCAAAACATTTAATAGACAACCAGAATATAAACCAGACACTTGCAAGTTACACCCATAAGATAATCTATTAACACTAAGCCATATTTAAAAAATCTCAATGATTCTTAGTGATTGTTACTAGGAAATGGCAGTGGAAATATTTCTTGTATTCCTAGTTAAATGTATTCTAAGGAGGCTAAGATAGAGAATGTAGCTAATGTAAGTTCATCATTACAAGGCAAGTGTACATTTGTGTAAAATCAATTTGTATGAAATTTTACATTGTTTTTCTAATTGACCAGTAAAAGAATGCTAATATTTATGTTCTTTCAATTTCTATGTAGTGTCAAGCTTTAAAAGAAGGAATTTAAAAAAGAAATCTAATGCAAAATTTGCAAAGAAATCTATTAGTTGTGATGACAATTGAAATGCACTTTTTTTTGGCTAGTATAAGCAAAGATTTGTCTAAACAATTGAGAAAAAACAAAGAGAAATATGTGAAGGTTAATGTCAATAAATTCCCTTTGTCAAATAGTTGTGCTCAATATTCTTAAAACTAAATTTCAATTTAAGGGAATAAATGAAAGACTACATTTAAAACAAAAAAAAAGTGTGTATCTTATGTCTTTAATGACTCTTAATTATGTCACCTATCACCTAGTTGGCAATGAGTTGTTGCAATACTATGCAAGGTGGGGTTATATTCTAAAGAACCGTTTTTGAGGAATTTAATTTAATTTCTTTTCAACTACTTTAAGAAGCTATATTTAAATTTTTAGTATTAATTGTAAATAATTTTGATTTTCTTTTTTTTAGTTAAAAGAACAAACTCAATTTTCTAAAGTTATTAACAAGTTTTTATTTTTAAGGTGGAAGAAGAACCCTAAAATTTGGAGGATTCTTGAGCATGGAAGTTTTTGGTCTTTCCTGGAAAGACTTCACGGCCATGATCCCAAGGCTTCGACGGAATTTGTCTTGCATAATCATAAGTTACAAGTAAAGGGAATGAAGATTGTGATTAATGAGGAGTTTATAGTTGCCATTACTAGTTTGTCGTTGGTGGGTCGCAAATTCTTCAAGGAGAGGAAGAGCAATGAGGGCACCATGGACCAGTTCTTTAAAGATGAAGAACGGAAAAAACTAATTAAGATGCCATCTTGGGGCTACGAGCGTACATTGTTGGTATGTGGCGACTGGTCATGCTATACTATACACTCTTCATGTATCCTCGTCGGGGTTTGAGAAACAAAAGAAAGATGAGAAATTGGAGCTTGTGCATACGGATGTATGGGGACCAGCTCAGGTATCTTCTCTCGGTGGCTCTCAATATTATGTTACATTCATTGATGATGCAACTAGGAAGGTATGGATTTACTTCCTTAAGCAGAAATTTGATGTATTTGATTTTTTTTTTAAATGGAGAAACTTGGTTGAGAATGAGACGGGTAAAAAGTTAAAATGTCTCAGATCTGATAATGGTGGTGAGTATTGCAGCAAAGAATTTGAAGATTATTGTTCCTCTAATGGTATTCGTAGGTAGAAAAAGGTTCCATAGACTCCACAGGAAAATGGAGTGGTTGAGTGTATGAATAGAACAATAATGGAGCATGCACGGACTATGAGATTGCATGTTGGGTTGCCTTTAAACATGTGGGAAAAGGTTGTAAACACTATTGTTTATTTAATTAATAAAGGTCCCTCTAATCCTTTGGGTTGTGGTATTTCAGAGGAAGCATGGACAGGTACGAAGGTGAGTTATTCTTTCCTCAAAACCTTTGGTTGTGAAGCATTTGCACATGTAGATTCTGAAAATAGAACCAAGCTTTATGCAAAATCAAAGAAATGTATATTTGTTAGATATGGAATTGATGAATTTGGTTATAGGCTTTGGGATTTTGAAAATAAGAAAATTGTGAGAAGCAAGGATGTCATATTCAATGAGAAAGTGTTGTACAAAGATCAGTTGCAGCAGCATGAGAATAAAGAAAATGATTATGCAGTGTTGGATGATACTCCAAGCAATGATGTTCCAGTGATTCCTCATGCTCTACAACAACAAAAACAACAACAAATACCACAAACTCCAATGAATGTTAGACGATCTTCAAGGATAAGTAGACCTCCGGAAAGAATTTTCTCCCTCTTTGTATTCTATTTTATTAACTAATGTTGGTGAACCGGAATGTTATCATGAAGCTATGCAGGTGGATACCAAGGTTCAATGGGAACATGGAATGGAAGAAGAAATGGACTCCTTGTTGAAAAACCAAACTTGGGAATTATGCAAGTTGCCTACAGGTAAAAAGGCTTTACCAAACAAATGGATTTATAGGTTGAAAGAGGAGGATGGAGGTAAGAAAAGATTTAAAGCTAGATTAGTTGTAAAGGGATTTGCACAGAAAAAGGGTATTGATTTTGATGAAATCTTTTCTCCAGTTGTTAAAATGACTTCTATTCGTACTATTTTAAGTATTGTGGTTGCTGAAGATTTGCATTTAGAACAACTTGATGTTAAAATGACCTTTCTCCATGGTGATTTGGAAGAGGAAATATATATGGAACAACCACAAGGATTTGAGGTCAAAGGTAAGGAGAAACTAGTGTGCAGATTGAAGAAAAGTTTATATGGCTTGAAGCAAGCACCTCGGAAATGGTATATTAAATTTAATAGTTTTATGGCTCAGCAAGGCTACAATAGGTGTAATTCAGACCATTAAGTTTACTTTAAGAGGTTAGTTGAAGATAGCTACATTATTTTATGTTTATATGTTGATGATATGGTTGTAGCGGGGTCTAACATGGATCACATAAAGGAGTTAAAACAACAGTTAGCAAATTCATTTGATATGAAGGATTTCGGGGCAGCGAAACAAATCCTTGGTATGAAGATTACAAGAGCTAGGAAAAACAAAAAATTGTTTCTATCTCAAGTTGATTATGTTGAAAAGGTGTTGCAGAGATTTCATATGGAGAATGCAAAAGTTGTTAGCACACTTTTTCCCAGTCATGTCAAATTGACTAAGGATATGTGTCCAAAGACACAAGAGGAGGAAGAAAAAATGTCCAAGGTACCATATGCTTCAGTTGTAGGCAGTTTAATGTATACCATGGTATGCACGAGACCGGATATTGCACATGTCGTAGGAGTTGTTAGCAGGTAAATGAGTCATCCTGGAGTTTAGCATTGGAATGTGATAAAATGGATTCTCAAGTACTTGAGAGGTACATCCAATAAATGTTTATGTTTTGGGGGATCTAATATATATTTAAAAGGTTATGTTGACTCAAATTTGGCAGGGGATATAGATACCAGGCGGAGTACCACAGGTTATGTATTTACAATTGGTGGGACAGCAGTGAGTTGGATTTCTCAGTTGCAAAAGGTGGTTGCTTTATCCACCACGAAGGCAGAGTATGGTGTTGCAACAAAGGCAGCAAAGGAGATGATATGGCTGTAATTTTTCATGGAAGATTTGGGCAAACAATAGGCTGAAAATCACTTGTTTAGAGACAGCCAGAGTGCTATACATCTTGCAAAGAATTATGCCTTGCACTCTAAGACCAAACACATACAACTGAGATATCATTTCATTCGGTTGATGTTGGAGGATGGACAAGTAACGCTGGAAAAGATACATATAGATGCCAATCCAGCAAATATGTTTACAAAGAAAGTGACAAGGGAGAAGCTGAGCTCCTCTTCAGCTTTGGTTGGTCTTCATGGTTAAAACTATAATAGAGCAATAAGGTCCAAGGTGCTTATTTCTAGTGGGAGATGTAAGTGCAGCGGTGTCGTCCAGGATCAATCTTCAAGTGGGAGATTGTGTTGGTGTGAAGCCTGATCAGTCTCCAAGTGGGAGATTGTTGGTATGTGGTGACTAATCATGTTATGCTATACACTCTTCATGTATCCTTGTCGGGGTCCTTCGTCATTAAAAAAGAAAAAATTGAATTTGTAAACCCTAATTCTTGGAAGCTTCTAAAAGCTTGTTATAAGCGGTTGGGATGGGGAGTTGTAGCATGGCATTATTCACAATATTGTAATATGTTTTGCATTGGATAATAAAATCATTGGATGGCTACGGTTTTGTGGATGTAGCCTAGATTGGGTGAACCACGTTAAGTTCTTTGTGTTGTCTTGTTTCTGCTATAATTTTATGTGTGTTTTATTTCTCTATTTTATTGATCAAATCTGTATTTAACTTGTTAGATATCTGCCTTCTAACCCTAACATACATCTCTAAAGAAAATTAGGCTGATATCGCGGAGGTCATCTGCGGTATGTCATCCTAGATGATCAGTTTACTAAAATTTTAGGACACCATTTCACTTTGTTGAATCATTTCAGACAGGGTTATATATTTTGCTCCCTTTCTTTCTTTTGTCTTCGTTGGAGGTGTCATTGTATGCTCATTTAAAAAATAAGAGGGTGTCGGTTCTACATGAGGGCCTCATATTGCTCATTATGGAGCATGTGAGAGCCCTCATCCCTGCTAAAATGATTAAGGGCAAGGAGAAGGTTATCAATGATGTATCCCTCTCGACTGGTTCAGATACTAGTGCAGCTGGGGAGGAAGAATGGAATGAAGAGAATGAGGGTGGATCTTCTTCCCCTACGGCTGCCCCTTCTAAGAAGAGAAAGAAGGGGAAACGTGTTGCTAAGAAGATTGTTCTATAGGAGTCAGAGTCCTAGTCTGCTGGCAACGACACAAATGTTGTTTTTGGGGATTCCAGGCCTAAGGGAATTTTTGTGTTTAATGGGTAGGATTTTGTTGCGGAGGGGTGTAAAGAGGAGGGATTGCATGATAATTTCATGGACAAAGATGCCAAGGAAAGGCCTAGAAGGGCTTCCAAGAGTATTTCTAAGTTGAAAGAACAAGTGTCAAATGATTTTTTGAAGGGTTCCAAGGACCAGTGTAAGGAGAAGGGCACTGAGGAGAAGACTGTTGAAATTGATGACTCCCTGGTTCGACAGACGCCCAGTGTGGAGCTCTCTGGTGGGAAGACTATGCATGAGGAGGAGGGGGTTAATCCAAGTCCGGGAAAGCTAGAGCCACTTAAGGTAAACCCGCTTTCTGAGGATTTCTCGTATCTAAATGACGATACCACTTCTATGTTTGAGCTCCTCTACATGGCTCATGCGGGGGCTACTGGTACTTTCAAGTTGGTGAAGTGGACTCTTCAAGAATTTAACAGGGTGAATATGAAGATCAAAGGCCTGAAAGAGAATGTGCAAAATATGTTGAAGGGTTCTTCCTCAGATATTTTGATTGAAAGACATGGATTTAGAGTGTTCCTTTATAGACTTCAAGTCCCTGTGTGAGCAATGCATATCTGAAATGGAGGCTTAGATTAATGATACCAATGCAGACATCAAGAAGTTGTTGCAAGTTAGCCACATTTCGGTCAAGAACAATTTTGAATCACTAGAGGTCCCATTTCACAAGATAAGTGAGCTTAGAGAAGATCAACTTTACTTTGCTGAGCTGATGGAGAAGGACCAGGTGTCAAAGGGAAAGGGAAAGAAGGTTGGAAAGGATGAATCCAAAGGCCCTACTACAAGAGGGAAGGGAAACCTGAGGAAAACCTTTGAGGAGGAGAAGAAATAAATAATGGACATGGTCGAGTTGCATTGGAACCAAGAACTTGAGGTGGCTAACACCTTAAAGAACATGAAATAGTGTCCTTGTTTGTGTTTTGCTCTATTTTTGTCTTTTGCTTTTGGGTCTCTATTTTTTTGTTGTTGTTTTGTTGCTAGTTGTTGTTGATGGTTCAATGTTTTTATCTTTGAGCAACATTTTTTCTATTTAGTTGTAAAGGATTTCGGTCCCTTCAAAACCTATTTTCCCTATATAATCAAAACAAGTTTTTTATTTTTATAAAAAATGAAAGTCGTCTAAGTTCGAAAGTATGAATAACAAATTATGTGTTTTTTCCAAAATTTACATGTGTTTGTTGCATTATTTATTGTTTTAGGGTTATGTTGTCTACTCTTTAACAAGTTCTTCTAATATGGATATTACATTTTGTAGCGTTTGTGGGGACTTTTTTGTTGTTGTAATAAGCCACTCCAAAATGGGTTATTATTTTTGATTGAAGATCCCTTGTTTGAGCAATTTATATATTTGTAGGCCTTTGCATATTATTACAAGTGAATTCATATGTAATATTATTTCTGGCAACTCACATTATGACTGGCATGGTATACCTCCAAATTATATATTGTGGAAGTCGATGGAGATCGCACTATTCACCCATTTGTGTTAATTGAAAACATTTACCAATAAAAGTATCGAGCTCCTTTACACATAATAACCATGGTTATGTCATTTATAGCCAATTCATGTTATATCAACTAGCTTATTATCAGGGGATTTCTGCCAAATAATTCATATTTAATATTTCTGCTACAAATAGCGGTGGTGATCGAATATATTTTGGAATTAATTGTTATTTCATAATTAAATATATATTTGCATAGAAAATTTGGAAGTGATCAT
>CM021103.1:41347651-41374183 GCA_007115665.2 Sequoiadendron giganteum | reverse complement strand
GGGGAACCCTTTAAAAGGAAGAGGGGTCCACTCAAGGGACGCACTGTTTGAAAAGTAAAGTCTAGTCAAGCTGCCCCCAAGGTAGACGCAAAGATAGGTCTAGACGGGCTACCCTCGAGCTAGATGTAAGGACGCGAAAAACATCTGGTCGAGATGCCCCCAAGCTAGACGTCAAAATGTGAAGTAGGTATAGTTGGGCTACCCCCGAGCTAGATGCAAAGATAAGAAATAGGTCTAGTCGGGTTGCCCCCAAGCTAGACGCCACAAAATTCACTTGAGAGAAAAGCTTTCAAAGAGGTCCCTCGGGAACCCTTCAAAAGAAAGAAGGTCCACTCAAGGGATGCTACATTCAAAAGATATAGAGAGAAGAGAGGAGGTCCTTAGAAGGACACACACCTTCAGAACAATTTATCACTGCCCCTAGCATATAGGGGAGGAGGACCATGCAAGATAGTTAGAATAGGATAGAGGTAAACCTCGATATCACTAGTCATGTAAAGAAAAGGTAGGTGCATTAGCAGGCACCTGAATTGTGAAGTTGTTATATTTTATCCTTCAAGGCCTTACATTCACTAGTGGAATGGCCAAGCATTCGATGGTATGCACAAAAGGAATGTTTTTATGATTTCTTGCAAGGAGGAGGAGGAAGAGGAATTAAGCGGGCTTTAAGAAGCTGCAACAAAATATGCTCTTGCTCAGATAAAGGATGAGGAATAGGAAGCAACCCTTTCTCTTGTGGAGAAAAGCTTGACTTCTCACAAGAAGATAATACGAAGATCGAAGACAAAGGAGGATAGACCAATCTGCAAGAACGAGATTGAGCAAACTTCATGTTAGCATTCAACTGCGGTTTCTGCTCAGATTGTTTATTCGAGCAACCAAGTCCCAAGTTGAGCTTATGAGATGTACATTCTATAGGGACCTAAATTCCTTTTTCATTACACCCACAACCTTTACGCTCATATTCATACTTAGAGACGAGCTTAAAGTTGGGGCCATAACATGTTTGCAAATCACGAGAAGAAGGAGGACCCTCATAGAGAGCATTATTCCAGTAAGGGGGAACACACTCTTCTATGGGATCGTCATCATCCTTCTTGATAGGACTACCAACATTATCCTCCTTAGAAAAAGCATAATCATCTTCCTCAGGAGGAGGATCAACACTAAGAACATTACAGTTCACATTCACATTATCTAGCGATGCAAAAGACTGATCATCTTTGAGAGCGGGTGTGAATGATGCCATTGAAAGGTCTAAGTGGATTAGGTCAACTTTATATTCCTGAACGAAGGAATCTGTAAAGTCTAAGGGACCCCAATCATCACCAAGACATGCATTCCTTTGAGAAGAGGTAGAAGGAGCAGACTTGGGATTTCTCGCTTTAGAAGATTCTTCCTCAGGGACATCTATCTCAAGAGTATCCTTTGTAGTAGATACTGCTAGAGTAAACATCGACACACTGGAAGACACTAAAGGAATAAGAGTAGGCACAACTAAAGCTTGACCAATGACTGCCATCTCACACAAGTGCATAGCATCAAGGTCAGCCTTAACTATGACTACTCGATTATTGTAAATGAACTTAATTGATTTATGCAAGGTAGACAGGACTGCACCCATAGCATGAATCCACGGTCTACCAAGAATAAGGTTATAAGGTAACTTCTCTGACATAACATATACAAGGGTAGGTGCGATAACGAGTCCCAACCTCAAAGGCAAGACTATTGTGCCTAAAGGTTTTCGACCGACATTATCAAACCCACGAATGTCAACAAAAGAAGCGTTAATAGAAGATGGATCAATATTAATCTTAGGTAATAGATCAATGCTACATACATTGAGCATCGAATCGACATCAATGAGAGTACGTCTAATACCGATCTTATTAATGTTAACTATGATCATTAGAGGGTTTGCTTGCTTCTATACTTCTGAAGGCGGGAGTTCCTGCGGATAGAACGTAATATTCAATGAATCCGCACAAATATAAGTTATCAACACATCAACATTTGTCGGCCTAACGGAAGAAGGCAAGAGGATATTTTACAAGGCTTCCTAAAGCATACCTTGGTAAACTGGAGCAAACTGAAGCAAGTCCCACTGTGAGATCTTAGTCGGAGCAACTTGAGGTTGCTCGACAAGATCGTAATCACTAGGTGCTTTAGTCATAGGTTTAGGTGCTTGAGGAAGGTTTAGTTGTTTATTCATTCTAGTATCATAGGTACGAGCTACCACTCTATAAGAGGGATCCTTAGAAAGATCAAGGGAATCACTATCAAATGGAACACCATCAATAGAACAAACCCTCTTAGGAGAAAGACTAGTTGGAGTCACGTAAATGATCGATCTCTTAGGCCTTTGAGGGGTAGCAGAGACATATTACATTTACAAAATCATCACAACTAGTAGAATAATTATTCAAAGACATATTCTCAACATCGATCCAAACAAGATCAAATGTGGAAGAAGGTTCATCATGCACTAATGCATCATCTCTGGAGGAAAGTGCATTAGAATAGATAAGAAATTCATCATTCACAAATGCAACATCCCTAGAAGAGAGTGCATTGGAACGAGTAGGAGATTTGTCATTCACAAATGCATCATCTCTAGAAGAGAGTGCATTGGAATGAATAGATGGTAGAGTAACGTTTAGAAAGGTATCAACGATTTCATCTTCTTGCAACAAGATATCCTCTGAAGGAAGATGACTCTCATGAGAAGGATCAAAGATACAAAGTGACATGGGCAAAGCCAAGTCACTATCACATGCATGAAATGGAATATCATTAACATTTTGAACAAAATTAGATATAGAACTAATAAAAGAAGATATTAAATTCATTATGATTTTTTTGGTATTTTCTATGTTCTAGTAATTTGCATTTTCGGAGGTCTTCAGTGCGGAATTTGGGTTCGAAACTTGTGTTCATCCATAAAATTTCACTACCGAAGGCACTAGTATTTTAGAGATTGAACTAGTTCTCTAGAAGACCTTTCCAATGGTGCAAACGGTTCTCAATTTAGAGCACTGAGTCAAAAGTTATGACCCCACCAAGTAGGGGTAAATAAATTCCTAGTTTTTCGAAGAACACTGTTCTTCACGTCGGGTTCACCAAAATATAGAGAAGGGGGATTCACTACTCACGAGTTCTCTTCATTCAGAGATCCTCATGGAGTAAACTTCCCTAAACTACCTCAAAGAACAGCGGCGAGAGTAGAACCGAAAAGAGCAGGTCACAAAGATTCTTTGGACAAATTGTCAAGCTCTCAGCCAAAGGATGTCAACGCAGGATACAGATGACAGTGCGGCGCGCTGGCATCTCGTACGGATTTGAAAGCAGGTTTATCTCAGAGAACAACTAATGACTACTAGCAATCCGATTACTAAGAACTTCAAGAGTACTGGAAAATAACATAATGCGATAATGTTGAAAGAGATTGAGATAGAAGTGATAAAGATAAGGAAAAGAAGGGAAAGGAAATGCTTACAACCGTGCTAGTGATGAAGCCTCCAACTCATGAATTTCTTCAATACTTGCACACAAGAGAGAGAGAAAGTGTTGGGGCTGTATAGGGTTTTTCCTTAGTCAAACCCTCGTTTTGGTGTTCCCACCTCCATGGACAACTAGATAGATAGAGAGAAATGTAGGAAATGAAGTAAACACAAAAGCACTACAAAACAATGTTATGCTACTCAACCAAATAATAGAGGAGAGGGGTGAAAGATTACCACCTCCTCCCAAAGTGCTCAAGGCTAGTGGGGGAGAAAATGAGAAGAACTCAAGCTCTGTTGTCATGGTGTTTCGTTCCACACTTGCTCTACTAAAGTGATGGAGTGTTGATGTTGCTACTATGAAGTGTAAAGTGTTGCTTGGGATTGAAGAGATGGTGAAGAAGTTGCTTGGAGCTTGTGAAGAGATTGTGGAAGGACTCCAAGAGTCTCAAGAAGGTGAAGAGAGAGCTAGAAATGATGGAGAGGTCCAAAGATCCAAGAGATGCAAGATGGAAGCAAGAATAGTGAATATGAAGGAAAGAGGGGAGAAAACGGCCATATTCAGGTCAATTGGATGAAGAGGGCATTATAAGTTGACTCCATATGGGAATTGTAATACCACTACAGGCTCCAGACATGGGAATCTGTTAGGCATGTAAGTGCGCCACGTAGATGTCTGAGCGTCACGCGAACGTCTACGCACCATGCAGATGTCTACACTACACGCGGGCATCCTCGACAGTTATTCCTCTGTCGACACACAAAACAGTCGCCAGGTGGAACGAAGGCTTAATTCCTCGACAGGTGGAATTAAGCCTCCGCCTTAGATTTTCTAAAGTGTAAGGGGGTAAAAGGGGAATTTTCGTTAGGGGTGCAAATTCACACTTATACAACAAGATTTCATAAGAATCCCTATAAATAGGAGATGCTCTTACATGCATCATAAACTATCAATAGTTATGCAAAGATTCTCTTACGCGTGTCATAGATGATTCTCATGTCCAAAATGATATCCCCCACTTTTAGCCCTATCAGTCGTCATAGATTTTATCATAACATCCTTAAAAATAGGCTTTCCATGTTATACCACTAAGTGGGCATCTTTTGATAACTAATAACTTATTTTTCAAGGCATCGACATGTGGCAAAAGTGCCAACTCAAAATATCATGCCCCTTTTGATGGAGCACAATAACATAAATGTTTTTTATCCATGGGAAAAACTAAAGTAATAATAAATAAACAACTTAGGAATTTCCAAGGTTGAGACACCTTAATTCCCAACAACATGGTCTCCTCTAATCAATCAATTGGTATTGATGAGAAGAGTACTCCTTGTAATAGAAGTGAATCGAAAGAGATGTTATATGATAGTTCAAGTCACCTTGAGGCAAATAAACAAGGAATTTTGACATTGAAAATCAAAAAAGATAGGTATGGGTCATAAAAGAGAATGGAAAGAAAAGAGTCGACAAAAGTACAAAATTTAGAGGAAAGAGACAAGCAAATGAGGAAGACCTTTTATGAAGAAATGGAAAGCAAAAAACTGGGGGAACTAATGGATAGTGTTGAAGATGTGGAGAGGACTCTATGACTGTGTGAATGGTGGGATGAGAAAGCTAAGCATGTCAAGATGGTAGCTACTTGAGCAAGAGAGAACTTGCAGAAAATTAAGCAAAGGCATGGACACATACATGAACAGGAGATGAGTTTTCAGAATAAGTAACATAACATAGATAGTGTGTTTTCTCAACACCTAATGTTTAAGGTTTTGGAGACTCATACACCAAAGGAAGAGAGTGTGAAGAGATTTCCATCTAGAGGTCACGAGGCCTTAGATCTATACAAGCAAAGAGAAGTTGAATTGATATACGATCAAGCATTACGAGATGCAAAAAATAAGAATGAAGTAACTAAACACTTTATGGATCAAGGAGACCAAGGAAGAAATGAGATTAAGGAATTGGACAACATAGATGAGACTTATGACTCGAACCATTGTCCAAAAAATAAAAGTCTAGAAACAGATGGGTCTAAGGATAACTTCCAGATTGTTAATAATCCCTTGTTTGAAGTTGAAGCGAATGTGACTTATGACAACCCACTCTTTGAGTTGAATAAAGAAGCTCTTCATGAATTTTGTGACAAGATTGAAGAGAATCATAAAACCTGGGACCCCAGTGCATTTCCTATCAATAAAGTGTTGAGACAAGCTTGGAGCAGTGGGACAAACCCTAGTGATGCTATCACTAACCACTCTCCAATCAAATTGTAAGAGATTGTAATTAATGATGAGACAAGGAATTGGATCCCATATTTTGATCAACAATCACATATTGAATGTTTAAGTTTGGCTAAAAGAAGGGGTGACACTTCAACTATATCTATATCCATACCCCCTATACAAAATAGTCATTATTTCTATTATTTGTCTACAATGATAACATCAATTTATGATCAAACAGTTATTGAACCATTGCTAGCTTTTTGGGAGAAAATTGTGAGAGGTCCTACAAGTACCATTCATATTTTCATCTCTACCATAGTGAACAGTAATTCCTACCAACATTCTAGGATACTACTATATAATTCTTCCTATAACATTGGGATGGTTGTAATAGATTGGAAAACTTGGAACTTTCCTCTTAACACCTTGAGGGAATTTCTAGAAATTTTGATCCTATGATTGAAAAATGATATCTATATTCTAGTTTAGACAATGAACACATCTTGGGATTCTAGAAAAGATGAAGGTAGTTTAAGTATGAGAAGTGGGTTATTAAAATAAGAGTAGTGCAACATCAGTGTGATGGTTTATTTCTATGGTTGACTTGGAATCTTAGAATCATTTTGGATTCAATAGTTGTTGGAAGTAAGATAATCTATGATGAATATAGTAAATTTACTCTTATAAAAGGACTTTACTTTAAGGATTTTGCTCAACATTGGATTATTCTTCTTCTTAGTTTTCAAGAGATCATCTTTACCAATGATCAACAAGATTGTGTTTTGACTGCATGGTGCTACCAACCTTGGAACTTGGGAATTTCTAAAATGGATATATTAAATAACATTGGATTGCTTCATGGTGTGATAGAGTATGATAAACTTTGTGAATTCAATGGCGTTGACATGAAGCAATGGATAAGTGTTGGAACATTATACAGGCTTATTTGGGACCCTGGTATCGACATGAAGGTATAAAATTTCTTTTGGGCAAGCAATTTACAAGAAGGGGATACTGTAATAACCCACTCCAAAATGGGTTATTATTTCTAATCAAAGATCCCTTGTTTGAGTGATTTATATATTTCTAGGCCTTTGCATATTATTATGAGTGAATTCATAATATAATTTCTAGCAACTCGCATTATGATTGGCAAGATCGTATACCTCCAAATTATATATTGTGGAAGCCAATGAAGATCACACTATTCACCATTTGTGTTAATCAAAAACATTTTCCAATAAAAGTATCAGGATCCTTTACATAGCGAAACCATGGTTATGTCATTTATGGTTGATTCATGTTATATTTATTGGCTTATTATCGAGGGATTTCTGCCAAATAATTCATATTTAATATTTCTACTACCAACAATAGTGGTGATCGAATATAATTTGGAATCGATTGTTATTGCAAAATTAAATATATATTTGCACAACAAATCTGGAAGTGCTCATAAGAGCCGAAAATAAGCCTAGTAAGGATGGCATATAGCCCACCATTACGAGGCTAATGAACACATGTATAATCAACAATAATCAAATACAACGTCAAGTATGAAATCGCACAAATATAGAGACAAAGTCAAGAACAACGATCAAATTAATAACATAATTCTCTTGTATATACTGACGCATGATTTCAAATTAATAAATCAAAAATAACAAGTATATCTTCTTGTCCAATTTCCATTATCAAACTAATAATTGAATCAGGCTTCTTATCTCAAAATTTATATCATAAATACTTTATTTATTAGAGTTGCAGTGATAGAACTGATAATAAAGTGTTATATCAATAGTCCATTCTATTTTATTTATAACTTGGAATCTTACCTTAGTAATGTTGGATGACAATCTTTGTAAATCCAATAAGAAATAAATAAAAAATCTATTGATCCGGAGCTCGGGTCATTACAAAGATGCACAATAATTTCTCCTTTCAAATTCCAATGCCCCATTTGGACCCTTAATAATAAATTTAAAATATTTATTATTTTGTCTCCCAAAAATAATTTTATAAATTTACCTTGAAAATCCAATTTACCCGATTTATCCACATGTCTTGATTGGCAATTTTGAAAACAAGGTTTACTAAAAATAGTAAATGCTATTTTTTAGAAAAAGGGACATTACATTTAGCCAAGAGCTTATCTTCAAAAATGAATTCACTACATAAGGTTGGATATGTTGATACATGATTACTAGGGTCTCCTTTACCACCGTATTTCTCAAAGTGAGGTATCTCTATACCTTGTGGCACTTGTGTTTTCAATATCTCCAATGACAATGGGTTTATTTTGACATATTGTGAAGGTTGTCCATTTTGGTTTTGGTTTAATGTTGCTATTTTTTGTTGAAGGGATGTGACATTTTGTAAAAGTTGGTTTATGACAGAATCATTAGTTGTGTTTTGGGATGGAGGTGAATATGGTGGAGGTATATATGTGTTAGGTGGACAACTATATTACAAGTTTGTGAGGGGTGATGGATTTGGAGAAATTATGTTTGATCTCACAAAACTTAAAGGATTCCCAGTGGAAATACCCAAGGTTGGAGCCATACCATTGTTTGGTTGCATCGTTATGGTAACAGTGGAATTTGTATATGTAGGAATTTGGCTTTGAGTATATCCCAATGTTTGAGCACAACTAGTCATTGTTGGAACATGATCATCAATAATATGGGCTAGGCTACGCACAACTTCTAATCCTTGGTCATTATCAATCATTTTCCTCATGTTATTTATGATAGGAATCGTTGTGTTAGCGATATATTTTGTACTCACAAAGTCTTGAAGTTTTTCTAAAGCTTTATCCAACTGTTTGAGTTTCTCTTGAGGAACATGGGAAACCACTGTTTCAACATCAGTAACAATGGTTGATGATAAGGTGGTCACGGGGAATGTGGAATTAGGGATGGTGTCCAACATGGATTGGCTATTGTCAACCCATTGTGTGAAAGAGTTGGAAAACCCAAGATCCATAGTAGATGCACCAACAACGCAAGATGCCATGAGTCTTGAACTACATCTCACTAAAGTATTGACAGTAGGACACCAGGTTGTGAAACTCATAAAAGTTTCACAAGACCAAGAATGCACCCAAGATGAGCACCAATAGACTAAATAAAGACAACAAACACCCTAAAATAAGAAGCAGCAAGTGGGAGAAAATAACAAACACAGTAAAAAAGGTCTCAAAAAAAGTTTGTTTAGCCAAGACAAGTAGGACGGGGTCACCTAGGGGCGAATGAGTCTAGCTCCTGGGAGTTATGAGAAATGAAAGTTTGGCTATGAACTACATTGCTTAAGGATCTTGAATCTATTTGTAGATAGTTGAAATAGTAAATGATTTTCTAGAAATTGCCTAATGTATTTTAATTTGATGTGAAATGCAAGTATGCACTTGAATATTAAAGATGTTTGAACAAATTTATGATGCAATTTTCAAATCTGAAATATGATAATTGACTGATTGTAAGATGAAAAGACCTACAAATGATGACTTTTTAATACAAAATTTGATTATAACAATGCACTTTTTTTTACCAAATGAACTAAGTGTAAAATACTTCAAAATATGCAATTTTAAAAACTATAATAGAGATCTGCAGGTATAGGGAATATGAGCAAACAAAGACAAAAATGTGTGCAAAAATCTAAAAAAGCACCTGTACAAGGACTGGTTCACCCAGGGCAAATGGGTCTTTGTATAGGGTTCTGAAAAATTAAAAATCGAGTGTCTAAGTTATTGTTTATGATTTTTGTTTCTGGTTGCAAAGTGATTCTACGATGACTATTTTTTCCAAAATTTTATGATGAAATGCAAGTGCAAATGTATGACAATGTATAAACAATTTAGTAACAATTTTGAGTACAATTTTTGGATGAAATTCTAATCTAAATGACTGAAACACACACTAATGCAATATTTTTAGATTTTGTGATTTTTAATGATGCAAATATGTAATGTGTAATGATAAATGAATAATACAAAAGACAATGATGTAGAACCTAGATCTAGGGTTTGAAAGACTACCAAATTAGAAAGTTATGATTTTAAATGTTAGGTTCACCAAAATGAAAAGGTAGGAAAAGGGTGACCCTAGGTCCTAAATACAAAGAACCTAGGATTAAAGGGGTCTCTTCCCAAATTTTCATTAGATTGCACACCAACAAGGCCAAGAGATTGTTCATTTCAACCTTAATTAGACCTGGGTTGGTGGGTTCTTTAAGGTCTTAGGATGGCTAATAATGATTTAAAATGATTAAAATAATTAAACTATTTGACTTAATACGTAAAATGAAAATTCTCAAAGATAAGTAGACTGTAACAACACTTTGTAAGTAGATATGGGAAATATTATAGGGTATGTACCTATCACTAAAAGCTCATTCATACGTGTGCAAAAGGATTGGTTCGCCCCTAGGCGAATGGGTCCTTGTTAGGGCTTCCAAAAAAAAAATTACAGTCCTTTGGTGCTGGATTTGAGATGATGCTTTCCACCTATAAATTTATCATAATGCCAGAAATGAATTTTGCAACTTAGTTTTCGTGTCTTGACAACTTTGATGACAATAAATGCAACAATTCAAAATTGCTCTTCTAGATCTCTTTAATCCTTCTTCAACCTGTAATTTGCACATACACAAAAAGGGAAAAAAAATTGTGCCATATAGAGGTTTGCCTTAGTCAAACCCCATGAATAGTGTTCCCACTTTCATAATGACAATGTTAATGATACAAAACTTGAATGGAAAGGAAGGAAATGATGAATGAATAATTGCTACAACTCACCACCCTTTAATAACTTCTTTGAAGGACTGAATACATATACATCACTTCAAGGGACTTGGATCTTGCTTGCTTGATTTGTTTGAAAGCTTGAATGTATGAAGACTTGCAACACTTGTTAGCCTTCACGACACAACATGAACACACATAAACTTTGACATGATGTTAGGATCTTGATTGTTACTACAAATGACTAATAATGTTGCTCTTGAATGCTCTTGACAATAATTTTTCTCTTTAATGCTTAGAAGGTGTGTGTTAGATTTCAAATGATAAAAATACTAGGTATTTGTAGGTGTTTATCTAATTTCCCAAAAATTATATTCCAAAAGTTAACACTTACAATTTGAATTTTGATCATTAAAATGTCTCCAAAAACATATTTTAATTTAAGTCTTGGCTCGTAAAGGGGACCCATTTTCCCATGGGCAAATGGGTCCTAACCTATATCTCTAGGACACACATGATCCAAGGCAATTTAATTATTAAATGCATTTATTTAATGTTGGTTCCCCTTTCGGAAAATGGTAAGAATAAGGCTTTGGAGTGCATAATTTGGCAAATTAGAAGCTTAATTAAGGCCGATAAATTAAGGGACCCAAACATAGTATGAAATTGTAAAGGTATACATTTCCTACACTACAATGTGTAACCTTCATCAACATTAAATCCTCTCTTTAAAATATAATTACAACATGCCTATTTAATGAAATTCTCTCATGTCCCCTAGAACACATTCCAAGGAATATGGAGACATATAAATGACATAGGATTACAAGGTTAATGTCACCTATCCTAACACTATCATCTCCCAATAATGGATAGTTTGTTGCAAAAGGTAGTTGGATCAAAGATGATGTCCATTATGGATGAATTCTCAGGTTATAACCAAGTGGTTTTCAAAGAATTATAGCAACATAAGCCAACTTTCACTACATCGTGGGGTACTTATGTATATATAAGGGTACCACTTGGATTGAAAAATGTAGGTTCAACTTTTCAAATATCTATGGACGTAGCTATTGTTGGTCTCATAAATGAGATAATGGTTGTGTACTATGATGATTTGATGATGTTCTCAAATGAAAGAGGTGGGAATTGTAAGAATATTGAGTTGATTTTCCAAAGATGTCCAAAAGACGAGATTTCTCTAGTTCCCAAGAAGTGTAGATTTGGCATCGAGGAGGGTAAAATTTTAGGGCACATTATGTCAAAGGATGGGGTGAGAATATATCTAGAATGAGTCAAGGCTATTTATCTCATCCCTCAACCCAAATCATTCAAATAAATACAATATTTTTTTGGACAAACAAAATTTGTTAGAAGATTTATTTCTAAATTTAGGAAAAAGACAAGCCATTTCAAAGATGCCCAAAAAGGGGAAGTCAATTGTGTAAAGTGTAGAGCATGTTGAAGCATTCAAGTATATCAAAGAAACTATCAAAGATGTGCCATTTTTAGTAATACCCAGCTACTCTGAGCCTCTTAAGTTGTTCTCTTTTGCTTATTTTTACACTATTACTACTATTTACTTCAAAAGAATGAGGAAGGGTATGAGTAGTTGATATAATTATTTATCAAGTCATTATAAGCTACTGAGTTGAAGTATTCTACAATGGAAAAGAATGAATATTCACTATTTAAGGATATAAAGAGATTCATATCATACCTTTTAGGCATTAAAACCATAGCCTATGTGCCACACCCAACAACGAAGGACATATTCATGCAACAAGAAGGTTCAAGTAAGAGACGTCGATGGATAAATAAAATTTAAGTATGACATGGAGATATGAGTCACAAAACTTGTTGGAGGTTAATAATTAGCCAAGTTGATGGTTAAATCCAACTCAAAAGTATTAGAAGTAAACAAGACAAATACAAATGATGCTTCTATTCCTTGTTGCTTGATTGACAAAACATGGCATAAGGATTTGACTTTTTATCTTGAGAATATGAATTGTCCATTATATACATATGAGAATCAAAGGACTCTCAAGTTAAGATCTCAAAGGTATGTGCTAGTTCAGAATGAGTTGATGTGGAGAAACCATGAGGCGATATTACTTAAGAACTTAGATTATGAATGAGTGTCACAATGGTGTCTATGGAGGAAATTTTAAGGCTAATACTACTGCTCATAAGATCCTTGGTCTAGGTATTGTTGGCCTAAATTGTTCAAGGAAATAGCTCTAATTATCCAAAGGTGTGATTCTTGTCAAAGGTAATAAGTTGAAGTTTGATGGTGCACTTCTCCTTTTTCCTCTCATAGTCGATGCACCTTTTAAGTAGTGGGGATTTGACTTCATTAGAGAGATTGATGCAGGGGCATTTGAGGTGCTAGCCATTTGGCAAAGTTGTTTTTTGTTCAATTTTGTTGTGGATTAATTTTGATGGATGTCTTGGTGTGATTTTAATATCGTTGAATCCAAAAATCAAATTTAATAAGTTGGACTTATTTTGGTTTGAATTTCACCTTGAGAGGTGTGTCGGATTGAATATTATTTTAATTTAATTGTCAAAAAAGGCAAGATGGGAATTGGATTTTGGGATTAGAGGAACATTTAAATTTGTAAATATTTAGAATCATGATTCGGACATGATTTGGATGCCCAAGCTGAGTGGAGTTTCAAATTTGAATTGGTAAATTCAAAATTGGAGAATTGATGGTTGATAATGTTGACTGATAGTGGCTGACGGTTGACGAGGTTGGTTGATGGTGGCCTGCCTAGTAGGAAATGGAACTAGTATGCATTGGAGAGTTAGAGAATGGTATTTGATGCCATTATTTGATTTTTGCATAAGAGGGGCGTGGGATTTTGAGTGGGGGTTATTGTTGGATTTTTGGATTTTTGGGGGGATTCTGGTGGTGGTTTTTGGTTGCTGATTGTTGAAAATAAGATTTTGGGGTGTAGCATCTTTGGGGAGAGGAGATGGGGAGATTTTTGTTGTAGGTTTGAGGATGTTTTTGCAGTAGCAAATAGCTGGTAAATCCATGGATTTATTACAGCAGTGGTTTCCAATTGCATCTTGCAGGAGCTAGAATTATGAGAAAGAAGATAGTTTGAAGGAGATATTTTTTTGTTTGCTCTTGGCTATCTCATATCATAGTTGAATAAGTTTTTAAAAGAATTTCATCAATCCTCTTGGCTGCAAATGAATTTAATTTCTAATATATTAAGTTTGAATGAGGAATTACAATCTTTTCTTATAAATTTTTGTCACATTGTCAAGTATTTTCTAAGTTGATTTATTTGTTGTGATGAGTTTGTGAGTGAGGGTTTGAGTCCCTTCTTGCATAAAAGATACAAGAAAAATATAGTAATGGATACAATTGGTTCCTCGTGGCTACTGATTACTTCACCAATTTTGTGGAAGCAATTATGATCTACAATGAAACTTTTAAGGTGGTGATAGAGTTCTTGATCAATAGCATAATAACTTGGTTTAGTGTGCACATTGGGATTTTAGTTGATAATGTAATGTGCTTCAAATATCAATACATATTAAACACATGTTTCAAATTTGGTATAAACGTGGTGCACTCATCTCCATACCACCCTCAAAGTAATGGATGTGTTTAATCAAGTAACGAGAGCTTGATGAAGATCATAAGAACAACATTGGATCAAAATAGAAAATATGGGATGACAAGTTAAAATGTGTTCTTCAGGATGATTAAGTAACCTTCAAGAAAGCCATAGGAAGGAGCCCATTTGAAGTGGCGTACAGTACAAAGGCTAGAACGCCCGTCAATATGAAATCACTTGTATACCAATTGTTATGTGATATACATGATGATAAATGTGATGCAATCTCTTAGAGGGTCATATAATTGACTAAGTTGGATGAGAAAAAAAGAGTTTCATGGGATAAAAATTTGCATCATAAATAAACAATGAAGTGTCTATTTGATAAGAAGATAATACTGTAAAACTTCTTGGTTATATTTGTGTGGATTGGGATTTTCATACATTTGGATGAATTAATTTAGGATAGCCTTTTGCATGTAACCAATGACAAGGGAAAACCACATCTAGAGACAAGGATGAAGGGAGGATTGGATGGAGTTATGGAGGGATTGTAGATAGTGGATTAAATGGATATAGAGTTTGGCATAGATGGTTTGAATGATTCGAGATGGGATGGATTAGGAAAGGATTGATGGAGGGATTTAAGATGTAATATCCAAGCACTAAAAAATATAGAAAAAATTGTCCCTAATGGTTTGAAGGCTTGTTAGGTTTTGATAATTTTAAGTCCATTCATGCCTAATTCTACCTACCTAGTCTTCATCTCAATCCAACCATTATTCCTTACTTTGTCACTATTATTTTATATAAAATGAAATTATTTAATGTTTTTAAAAGGATAAAATGTTCTTTATAAACTAATTTTTATAAGCACTAATTAATTAGGCTATGTATAATTGAAATAGAGTGAATGGACTTCTATAGCCCAAAGGCACATTGGTGGACTATATCATGGAAAATGTTGATTTGGAGATCCTTGTTTTATCTAAGAATGTATCTTTTCTTATGATTAAGATTGAAATTTTGTACTAAAATGGTCATAGGCTAGAGATAGTTGTTTAATATATTTTAATTGTTAAGTTTTTAGCTTGATATTATGGTTGTAGGCCAAGGATAGTTTCCTATCATTTTCCATCATTTTATTTTGATTTTATGTAGTTGATGGCCAAAACAACCAATTACATCTCTTTATAGACAATTAGTTATAATTTGCAAGCTATATAAGCTACAACATGAGTGATGAAAATATTATTATTATTATTATTATGCATTATTCTCAAACACAATATAATATATTTATTCAAACTCAAGGAAGCTTGTAGAAAATCATTCCTTCGCCCTATAACTGAGAGGAGAGACCACTCTCAAGAAGATTGGTGACCTTTTATTGTACCTTATTTAGCAGTTATTCTTTACATTTTATTTCATATAAATTATTGTAGAGATATAATTTATAGAAAATAAAAGTATAAATTGTGATTTTGTAAATTGATTTCAAAATATGATAAGATGATATTTGTGTTGCTTCGAGTACAAGATAAATATTTTGATAAATAATATAGCTATCATATAATAAACACAAAACAATCCTTGAAATTTTATATTTTATTGGTTTAAAATAAATCATAGTTCCTGTAGCTAAAATAGTTCTTGTTGCTAATTCATAGTTTTTGTAGCATATTTAGAATAGTTCTTAAAAAAGGATTTTTAGTGTTTATAATTTATTTATTAAGGTATATTGCACTTTATTTTACTCAATTTACTATATTCATCTCTTAAGCATACATTTGTTATGTCATTCAAAAATTGACATATGATTTTAAATTGAACTTCAAAGTCGAGTACCAACCATTATTAAAACAAATTAAAATTATTATCTTCAATTTTTTTCCCAACAACCCCACTCTATATATATTACTCATGATGTTGCATTGTGATGATTTTTACGAAGGTAGTATTGTGAACGAGAGAAGAAGCAAGAAAAAACTACAAAACAAAAGTTCAAAACACAAAGGAGAAAACACATAATTTTCCTTTCGTGCACTTCTATTTGAGCTTGAATATTTTGAGTGCTCAAGCTTGATAAGTCTTCCATAAGATCTCTCGAGAACCTCTTGTTGTAAACTTGTGTGTAATTATTCTCAAGATATGTGATCAAGTGATTCAAAGTATGTAGTTGTTAGAGTAAAATATGCATATCACCTAATTAATTAATTAGGTCCCCTTTTTACTTTATTACACTTAAGCTAAAATTATAAGTTCTTTTCTATTTTTAGGTCATGTATTTTTTGCCTCATGGCATAGGATGAGGACACTTGTCATGATCTAATTTAATCCTCACCTAGGGTTTCATCTAGGATTGATTTTTGTTTTTTCCTTTTATAAGGATTTATTATTCGTTATTGTAATCATCCAACATCCACAGTTCATATTTTTTGGATCAATCCAATTCTCAAGGTTTCATAACACACTATCTACTTTTTATCTCTTCATGTGATATGCATTTTGGCTGTAGGTGATTTATGGGAGTTGTGGGGTTCAAAAATCAACTCCAACATGGTATCAAAGCACCAGATATGTGACTTCCTATCCTTTCTTTGAGAGATCCAATCTTGAAGAAAATTTGGTGCATCCTAGAGCAAAATAGATGTCACCTTTGAGTCCAAAACACCTAAAAACCCTAAGATTGTATGTCCAAACACTCAAATTTGAGCAATAAAAAAAAAGTTAAAAAAATAGGGTTTAAAATTTTGGGGCATAAAATGTACTAATCCATACATCTATATGGAATTTGTACATCATACAAGTAGTGTTGGGTGTAGACCCACCATTATTGTAGGTAAAAATAGCAACGACATTATTGAAAATCTCAACAATAGTGAAAAATTATTATCTAGCAATTAATTTTTTTATTGGTACTTATTTCCATAGCATGTTCTTTTAAAAAAAATGGTAACTTTTGTCATTAGCGATGTCCTTTTTTTCTACTGTCATCTTTGATTTTGTTGTGACAATTTCCATGGACCCAATGATGACAACTACAAGCCAGTCACCAATTGCTTTTCACTTGATGACAACCTTTCTCCCTGTGGGTTGTTACCTCGACGATAGTGCCTCATTTTTACCACATAATAATGTTTTTCCATTTCAACATTCAAACCATTGGAATAAATCCAATCTAAGAATCATAGAATCTTTTTCATCCTGAAAGTGGTTCCAACACACAAAGCAATATCCAGTGTCTTTCCAACAACTTTTTGGAACTCCATCCAATAGTTTTGCACCTTTATCAACAATTTTCTAGTGACAAACATTTTTTAGGCAAAAATATGGCATATATTAGTGAGGTACAACACATTATGGTGATAATGTTAGCATGACATCATCATGGTACCCTTAGTTGGCCCCCAAACTCTAGCTTTTTATGCTTAAATAAGCTTGTTTTTTTCTTTTTGGCATAACTTGGGCGCACAGAGTTGGATTTTTGCAAATAAGATAATGTTGAAAAGATGGTTTTGCATACTTTCACATGGTGCAAGTTTCATCATTAGATTTTTTTTTTGTGTAGTTTATCACCTATCAAAGTTAGATCATCATTTTTTGCTTCCAAGCTCATAAATTTTTTCCTATATCTTTGATTTTCAAGATTCTTGTAGCATTGAAAAGGTACTTCAAAGCTCTTCAGATCCATCCATGCATATGGTTTAGAATATACCCCAAGTATTTTTTATTTCGTTTTTCATGATTTAACATTCTGGTCAATTACTTGGATATATTTACACCTAGAAATATTCTATATTTGTATGAGACGACTTCATTTGAGCTACTTTACATGCATTAATATTATTGGCCTCTAATTTTACAATTTGAGGAGGTACCATTGGTTTTTTTGCTCATCCTTTTGTGGTACTCTTAGAAAAGGATATCCCGACACATATCAAGTGGCTTAATCTTTTTCCTTATCTTTACGGACTCATGCTTGAACCAGACACACCAAGGAGTAGATCAACATGGGGTAACATCATTGGTCATGTTGTAGGATTGATTTGATCTAGTGTTGATTATGGCAATGTGTGTTGTATTAGACATTAATTATCTCCAGACACTTTGTACTAGAATTTAGGAGATCTGTGGAGACCCTCATATCTTTCCATTCTCATAGAATCCTACTAAAAAATGTCTCATTCCCTTTGATGATGTAGAGTGTATCCCCTCTGATGACGATAATTTAGAGGAGCTTGAGTATATCATAGTTCTTGCATGTTTCAATGGTTTGAAGACTTGTCTACTTGCTCCTACTCTTCACATTGAGACCTAAGCTCCATTTTTTGTTGTTCATGATCATATTAGTATCACCACATCCATGGCCCCTATTGATTCAATGTAACAGAGCATTCATCATCTTCCAAACACAGCTACTTGGGATTCATACTTATTACAAATATCATCCTTGTTTTTGGAGTCTCATATTATAGATTTGGAGGATTCTTTTGAGGGCAGTAATCTCCTCTCTCATGACAACCACATTATATCATTGTTAGCTCATCATCATTGTCTTTGGAGCTTATTCTACATCAATATTCATATGATTCTAGATTGACATTATCCCATTCTGTCATATGGACATTTGAGCAATTTTTAGAGACACATATTTGAATTTGTATTCCCTATTTATCTAGCTTATGGGAATGGTTTCTCCAATCACTAATGGATAAATTTATTCTTAAGGGAATGAATGTTGTTTACAAGTAGTGGGTTGTATTCTATCTTTAGGCTTTCACCATTGGCACACGAGCTACTTCTTTATGGGGGATTAATATGTTGATATCTCTCTCTTGATGGATGTACATTCATTATAATTATGTGATAGAAGCATTCATTTGAGGTCATATCAAGTTCTCCTTCTTTCCTTCTTTCACTAGTACAAATTTATTTCATTTTCTCTCTTTTGGAGAGGATTTTTTTCCCATGAGGTTTTCTCATTTTCTTTGATTATGAGAGATTTATCTATTTGTACATGGGTACTTGTAATAACCCCTCACGATGTCATACCCTCAAAATTGCAACACTAAAATATAAAGTGTTGAAATACAAATATATAAATAAAATAAATAATAATATAAAAATTAAAAAATATAAATATAAATATTAAAAACTTAACTTTATTATAATAATCATTATAATATAATATTATAAATATTTAAATATATATATATATATATATAAATAAACACATAATATATTAATAAGAAAATAAGTAAATCACAACGATTAATATTAGTATAAGGCAACAATTAATAATTATCAAGGACAACAATCATGTAATTTAAAACAATAGTGATTATGTATGAAGAGGTGCAGCGATTACCTATTAAGGAGATTATGATATGCAACAATTAAAAACGATGTTAAAGAATAGTGATTATATATCATTTAAAAGGATTATTAAGGGGCATCATTAATAAGTGATTAATAAGTTAACATGGGAGTAAGTAAATATGTGAAAAGGTCATGATCAGTAAATGAGGAGTCATGTTTGTTTGAAGGGTTATCACCTTTCAAAAAGGTGTCTCTATTCTTAGAGACATAAAAAGATATAAAATTAAATAAGAGATGGGGGATGTGGAATTCATATATAAATATTTATTTAAAGACATTAGATTTCCACAGTCCATATTGAATTAATGTGCTTTTTTCTGGATTTGACTGCGTGAAATTTTTTGCATCAAATTCTGGAAGCAAAATAATTCACGTAGTCAAATCCAAAAAAAGCACATTGATAAATATTTATTTTTCAGATTTGGACAACTCTTGATGAGTAGCTAGTAATCATCTATGGAAGCATACACAACAATTGTATAAATCAGGGAATGCTCCAAGAAGTCAAATTGCATATTTATAAAGATAATATTCAGGCAAAGCAATCAGGTTTCGAGGCCAATAATCTATGGTATATTCACAAATCCATATACAAATCAATGCATGGTTTCAAGGATATAAATTAAAGAGCTCAATCAAGACTCAAGGCCTATTAAATCATATAAATGGGCAAGTATATATATTCAATGAATGCATGATTATAGAGTCCATATTCATAAATGTGAATTAGATCTATGTCAGGACCAAGATCACCATTTTGCGCGTACCAAAATTAGAGACATATGAATGATAATAATATTATTCCATAAGCTCTTACATGATGGATATCTTCAAGAAATCATACCTAATATTCCTCTTGTAAAAAGATCTAACTTCATCTCCAAAATTCAAAGAGAGTATTATCAACTTTAAATATCTAATATCCTATTATATGTTTATGATTGTTCATTTATCATATCTATTGCAAATTTTAAGGATATTTTAGTAATCGTATTTTGACATACCTACAAGGAACATTACAAGTGGTATCAAAGCTAGGTTACCTGCCAAACTTTGGGTAATGCAACAAATTGACTTTTTCGTTTGAAGCATGGCAATCGATGATAGAAAGTGGTTGGTAAGATTACTTTATGAATCAGGTAGTAAGCTCAGTAGTTTACCTCAAAGGAATGACACTGTGGTTACATTGAAAATAATAGAGTAATGTCTTATTGGGTAGTCATTTGAAATGTTAGATCTAGCTCTAACACCTACAGTAACCGCCTTGAAAGAACACAAATGGTTGAGGCATCATGATGAGGAGATCAAGTTGTTAGTGACTTCTTGTTTAAGTGAGATAATGATAATTTTGGTTCCTCTAACCCCCTATGATGATGACACGATGAAAGAGGTTGTACACTTGATTATAGAAAGCTTTAAAGATCTAGATGAAACCAATAGTATGCACTATTCAAGAAGGGTGACCATATTAAAAACATTTGTGGAAATCAAGATAAGTATCCTTCTTATGGATTTGGGGTTGCAAGATCAAGTCCACAACATGTTCCATTATTTCTTCACCATGATCAAGAACACACATAATAAAGATACTTTTTGAGCTGTGAAAGATATTACGATTCTAACTATCCAAGAGAGTGATATCTTCTCCCAACCCACCATATCTATACTATGGAATGTTTGGAAACAAGAATGGGTTCCCTCTTTAGCTACATATACATTGTTCCTTGATATGTTAACACAATGTGAGGAAAAATTGAAACCTCATTTGGAAAAAGAAGAGAAAAAGAGGATAAATTCAAAATATTAATGGGAGGAAGTTCATTTGGTCATACATACAAAAGATAAATGCAAGAAAATAGATAGGTCCAAGTGTGGAACTAAGGATAACTTTCAACTTGTTAATAATCCTTTGTTTGAGGTCAAAGCTAATATGACCTATGATAATCCACTTTTTGAGTTTGGCAAAAGAACTCTTCAAAAATCAGGAGGTGAAACTTAAGTCAATCACAAAACCCAGGATCTAGGTGTATTTCCGATCAATAAATTTTTGGGACATAATCAAGGTTACAAGACAAGTCCTAGCAGTGCTATCATTAGCCACTCTTCAAACAAATTGCAATAGATTGCAATTCCCAATAGATCAATGAGTTATATACACTCTTTTGATCAAAAATCAAAGGTGGGATGTTTAAGCTTGGTTGGAAGAAGAGGTGACACATCCTCTAAGAAGTTTGTACACCATTGGATTATTATTTTTCTTGGTAGTTTTTTGGAGATCATCTTTACCAGTGATCAACAAGATTATGTTTCGACTGGATGGTGCTACCAACCTTAGGACCCCAAAATTTCTATGATGGATATATTAAATGACATGGAATGGCTTCATGGTGTGATGGAGTTTTCTAAACTTTGTGAGTTTAATGGCCCCAACATGAAGCAATGGATATGTGTGGAAATATCCTATAGACTTATTTGGGACCCTAGTATCAACATGATGATTTAAGGTTGCTTGTTGGCAAGTAATTTCCAGGAAGGGGAGACTGTAATAACCCCTCATGATGCCATACTCCTGACATTGCAACACTAAAATAAAAAGCGTTGAAATAAAAATATATAAATAAAATAAATAATAACATAAAAATTAAAAAATATAAATATAAATATTAAAAACTCAACATTATTATAATATAATATTATAATATTCATTATAATATAATATAATAATAATCATTATAATATAATATTATAATGATCATTATAATATAATATTATAATGATCATTATAATATAATATTATAAATATTTAAATATATATTAAAATCTATCACATAATATATTAATAAAAAAACAATTAAACCACAATGATTAATATCACTATTAGGCAACAATTAATAATTATCGAGGACAACAATCATGTAATTTAAAACAACAACAATTATGTATGAAGAGGTGCAACGATTACCTATTAAGGAGATTATGATATGTAGCAATTAAAATTGATGTTAAAGAATAGTGGTTATATGTCATTTAAAAGGATGATTAAGGGGCAATACTAATAAGTGATTAAAAAGTTAAAATAGGAGTAAGTAAATATGTGAAAAGGCTGTGATTAGTAAATGAGGATTCATGTTTGTTTGAAGGGTTATCACCTTTCAAAAAGGTGTCTCTATTCTTAGAGACATAAAGGATATAAAATGAAATAAGAGATGAGAGATGGGGGGGATGTAGAATTCAGATTTAAATACTTATTTTCAAATTTGGATAGCTCTTGATGAGCAGTTAGTAATCATCCATGGAAGCATACACAACAATTGTATAAATCAGGGAAGGCTCCAAGAAGTCAATTTGCACATTTATAAAGATAATATTCAAACAAAGAAATTAGGTTTCAAGGCCAATAATCTATGATATATTGGCAGACCCATATACAAATCAATGCATGGTTTCAAGGATATAAATTAGAGAACGCAATGAAGACTCAAGGCTTATTAAATCATATAAATGGGTAGGTATATATATTCAATGAATGCATGATTATAGAGTCCATATTCAGAAACAACAACCAGATCTATGTCAGGATCAAGATCACAATTTTGTGCATACCAAAATCAGAGACATATGAATAATAATAATATTCCATAAGCTCTTACATGATGTCTATCTTCAAGAAATCATACATGATTCTCCTCTTGTAAAAAGATATAACTTCATCTCCAAAATTCAAAGAGAGTATTATCTCAACTTTAAATATATAATATCCTATTACATATCCATGATTGTTCATTTATTGTATCTTTTGCAAATTTTAAGGCAACTTTAGTATCATATTTCGACATACCTACAAGGAACATTACAGTACCTCATTAAGCCTTATAGTTTGGACCCATCCATGCATTCATCATTCGGTTTTTAGCTTCTCCTAAGTTGTAATTAAGGAGGGTGTTAGAGTAAAAAAGGAATATCACCTAACTAATTAATTAATCACCAATTAATTAATTAGGTCCTATTTTTATTTTATTACACTTAAGCTAAAGTTATGAGTTATTTTCTACTTTTAGGTCACGTGTTTTTTGTCTCGTAGCATAGGATGAGGGCACTTATTATGATCTAATTTATTCCTCACCTAGAGTTTTATCTAGGGCTGATTTTTGCTTTTTCCTTTTATAAGGATTCATTATTAATTATTGTAATCATCCAACATCCATAATTTAGATATTTTTTGAATCAAATCAATTTTCAAGGTTGCATAGTACACTATCTATTTTTCTCTCTTCATGTGATAGGTGTTTTGGTGGTAGATGATTTTTGGGAGCTATGGGGTTCAAAAACCAACTTAAAAAATTAGAAGTATGTAGTTTCTCTTAATACCACCAACACAACAGTAACATTCAATGCATTCCTATTAAAATGGCCTATAGGAGGCTCCATTTATAGATTTTTAGGATGAACATTCAATGGTTGAGATTTGATCTCGAGATCGACGACTAGGGTTGCATAAGAGATTAATAGGAAGGAGAAGCCTCCAAGTGGCACCTTGTGACTGGTGCACTTGGAGAGGGAAAGGATTGACATAATTTGGATGGCTAAGATTACCTTATTTTGATCAAATGATGGAGATTAAATATTCTCAAACATGTGTGTGTGTGTGTGTGTTGGAAGTATGAGCAGTTTTTGTTGTCATTGATGTCAACAAATCTATGTTGTTGTTGCATCGATGTCAACCTTGGTGATGCTTTGATTAGTTGTATTATGTTGTCATTAGTAGTATCATTGGTGTAAAACTCTAGTGTTTCTTTGATAAGCATGTGTATGGTTGAGTTGCTAGTTGCAGTTGGTTTGGTTGTGATGAGGAAGTGTTGCAAGTAACGAGAATGCGTTTGTGGTGCTTGGTTTCCAAGTGATTTTGAGAAAATTTGAAGAAAATAGAAAATCATGTGTTGGAGAGGTGTTCAGTGTAGCACAGTAGTGTTTTGATTTTGCTCTGCATTTCTTCATGGTTGAAGATTTTATTGTGCAATTCAAATACATTGATTAGAGGTTTTCAAAGGTGTTATATCCAGAGTTTCAGGTTCTGGATCATTGTGCAGAGAAAGTTGTGTTCACTAGTATGTGAACATTGTATTACAGTGGTGTATGGGATAAATGGTTTTGCTTCACATTTCTCTACAATATGGTTTTTGTTCTTGTGGATCTGAGGGTATGCTTACATTGCTCGTATCTATCTTTAATCTGAGTTGTTCGAAGTTTGGTGCTCCGCAAGGTTGGGTTCATGTGTTACAATATGAGAAAAGTTAACTAGGTGTATAGAATGAGTATGTTCATCATGTGAAAGTTGTGAAGCAATTTGTTGAATTTTGGGGTTTTTATGAAATATTCTAGATTGTGTTCAAGTGATGTATGTTGTCTCTAAGTCATATTTGGATCTAAAGAAGCATGTACTTCAATGTTTAATGGTGTTTACACAAGTTCAACCAACCTTGGGTGTTTACACTAATTGCATAAATGCTTCAATGTTTATGGAAGTGTGGCATGATGTATATGTATGATTTGGGTCCAAGTTAGTGTGTGGTATGGTATGCTTTCATTCCTTTCCACCGTGGGAATGCTTAGTGCCAACCTAATTTTAATTTTCATGGTTGAGGTGCATAGCCAACCTTGTGAATTGTTTTCAAGGTTGAGGATGGTCTAAATAAGTGTTGAGTTGATGGAGAACCAATTAGTGTAGTATGTAATGTGAAGTGAAAAGTTGTGAAGAGCCAAAGTGTGAGATGCAATGTGAGCTTTAATGTGTTAGACTACTGGAAGCAATGAGTAGAAGGTGTCTAAATTCAATGAAGAGATTGTGAATGTACTAGTGGTACTGTGGTGGATATTTTTATTGCTTTAAGATGGATTTCTCATTATAACATTCTTCTTTCTTCTTTTTTGTAATTTGGCAGTGAGCCCTTCTTTTAGATAGTGAGCCTATTGTATTTAGTCTTGCAATTACTTTATATTGTGAGCTAATCCTCACTTTGGGTTTTCCCTTCTTAGGTTTTCCATGTAAATCTGGTGTTCTCGTGTGTTTGGATGTGTTTGCATTACTATATTTCATGTTTACATTCTGCTAATGCATGATAAGGGTTTAATGGTTGTTAAGGATTTAAGGACTAATGCAGATCTGAATGTTAAAGAGGGTTTTAATGTACAATTAATTCACCCCTCCCTCTCATTTGTATTGTGCATTCAACAATTGGTATCAGAGCAAGATTCCTTGGAAGAAAGCTTGACTACTTGAGGTAGGTCTGGGATGGCGCAAAAGAAGGAGGCTCCTCTATTTGATGGATCTAACTATGCTTTTTGGAAGACGAGGATGGAAGGTTTTCTTGTTTCACTAGGGTTTAGAGTTTGGAAGTCTGTTGAATCTAAATATACTATGCCTACAAATGGTTTGAGCATTGATGATGAGATCAAGGCCTATGCGAACAATGGTAAAGCAAGGCATGCTCTTTTGAGTGGTCTTTCTAATAATGAACTTATGAAAGTTAAGAATCTTAAAACTACTAATGAGATCTGAAAAAAAGTTGGAAAGTTTTTATGAAGGAGATGACAAGGTAAAACAAGCTAAGGTGCAAAACCTAAAGATCAAGTTTGAAAACCTGTGGATGTCAGAGGATGAAGATATTACTAGCTACATGCAGAAAGTGGACAAATTTGTCAATTCCATCAGAGGTCTTAGCGAAACTCTTGATGATTATGAAGTGGTAAAGAAGGTATCGAGAACTCTACCTAAATCCTATAGTCATAAGGTTTCTGCTATTGAGGAATTTCAAAATCTAAATAATTACTTAAGAGACTAGTTGCTTGATAATTTAACTGCTTTTGAATTAAGAGGGTTTGGTTCAAGTGATTCAAAGAAAGAGATTGCTTTCAAAGTTGGAAAAATAGACAAGAATGAGGAATCTAATTTGGATGAATTTGATGAGTTGGAAGCAAAATTTGTGAAGAAATTGAAAAAGGGCACTAGAAAATATAGAGGCAAGTTACCTTTCAAATGCTTCAACTATGGAAAGATTGGTCACTATGCTTCATGTCTCGTCAAAGCTTCAAGAGATAG